>VYZV01010846.1:16798-94306 GCA_013401275.1 Pandion haliaetus
CTCTGGGACCCTGCTCCATCACCCTCCGGGACACCCCTTCTCTCCCACACCCCGCTCCAGGATCTCCCTCTCTCCAGGACTCCCACCCCAGCACCCCACTTTGCAACCCTCTGGGATCGCCCTCCCTCCGGCACCCCACACCCTGCTCCACAACCCTCCGGGACCGCCCCCCCACTCCCTCCTGCACCCCGCTCTGCAACCCTCTGGAACTCCAGCAGCCCGCTCCATAATCCTCCGGGATCCCCCGCGCTCTGGGACCCCAGCAGTGCAGTGGGTGCGTTTGCCGGGGAGGGGAGAAGCAGCTGCTGTGGGCATCGGTTCTTCCACTCACTGCCTGCCCTTCGTGCTGTGCCCTCTGAATTGCAGGTGAAGTTGAGGAAGCGCTTCGGGGAAGCAGGACTGAGTACGTTCGTCGCGGATGTACTCGAGTTGGTCAAAAACTGGGCAAACGCCGGAGTTGGGGGTAGGCTGGAGAGAAGCGGCTCGACAACCTGAACCCTAGCTAGCTGCTGCTGCTGCTGCTTTGCCGCCCTCGGTGCCAAGAAGCATTTCAAATTGATTATTTATGAACCTTGGAAAGGATCCTTTGGTGTGATGGGACTTCTAGGAGACATGATGTACCGTAACTTTATTTTAATGTATTTTATTTTATTTATTAGGGTTGGTTGGTTTCGTTCTGTTTGTTTTTTTTTTTTTTAAAGGCTTATTTGCAAGACATTTCTGAATGTAGGCCATATCCAAAAAGCAGAGGGAAAAACAGCATGTACATTAGCTCCTTAAAGGAACTAAAAAGTTCTGGGTAGTTCAGCCACACGCAGTTCAACAAAAGAGTTTTTCATTTTTTACCCGAAACACGCTGTATTACACTAACATGGAAAATGTGATGTGAGGTTTGGAACTTGGCTGAATCCCGTACTGCGTATGAAAACTATTCTCTCTACTGAGAATAGCAATTACAGTCTGGGTTTTAAATAATATTCTTTTAAAATATCACACGTGGTGGAAGATGATAAAATTTATTCACGCTTGGTTATTTGAAAAAGTGACATTGATTGTCATTCTGAGATGAAAACCCATCTGTTTTAATGTATGAGCTGAGGGGAACCCGACCAACTTTTTTTGCGATACAGGAATCGCAGTTGGATTCTGCTTACCCCTCGGATGTGCTTGCTCCTATGCTGGAGGGCCAGAGCCGAGAAGCGTTTGTGAACATTTCTTAGTGTCCGAGTTCAGGGCTCCCTCTGCACCGTCGGTTTGTAAGCGATCTGGGCTCTCGACCTGCGTCGAATTTTCACGGTGGTTTTTAAATGTCTTGCATTAAAGTAGCCCCTAGTTTAAAATCCTTTTATGTATGTCTTAGTGTGCAAATGGGTTATTTTGGTCACAGTTTTCATAAGCTGAAAGTTGCTCTTTAGCTGAGATAAACTAGATTAATTTTGGTGTTTAGCACTGTCAGATGTCGGGAGAGGGGTGCGATCTCGCCTCTGAAAACGTTGACGAAGCCGTGAAGTTGGAAAACAAAGGGCTAATTGCACAGCTGGTGTGTCTTCCTCTGCCTCTTAAAAGTCAGTGGGAGTTTGGCTGTCGATGCTGGCGAGCGCGGCTGGGAGCTCTTCGCCCCGGTGCAGAGGAGGGAGCCAGGCGCAGGCCGTGGGCTTTCGAGGACCGGGCCCTTCGGGCGATGGGCGATTTCACCTTGTCCGCTGCTACGGCCCGGCTTTTCTGGTTTTAATTAAGCGGGGAGGTTGTAAGCCGGATGGAGCAATGCGGCCCATTATCCCTGGTTAAAGGTAGAAAGTTGCAGCCGCGGAGCTATTTATTTTTATAGCGTGGTGAGGAAAATGACTTTTGGCCCCTTTACAAGTTACATGAAAGTAAACAAAATCTTTTAGAGCCACACATCCAGGACTTTTCTGTTTGTGTAACCGAGGCGTAGCTTGACTGTAAAAGCCCCACGTTCTTGGTTCAAGCTGTTTCTCGAAGTGTTTAAAGCAAAAAAACTGAAGTGATGCTCAAAGGAAGATCTCGGAATTGGCTACCGCCCATGACTGTCCCTTCCTCTGCACCCTAAGCTTAAGCTCAGGCCTGTAAGGAGTAAGTCGAGATCTCTTTTAGCCTTCCTCTTTTGTTCCTTGTCCCGAGGCGTCGGGGTCACATACCTAGAGGTGCAAAACACGTCGTGGTGCAGAATTAAAGCCTGGACCTCGGCCGTCCTCTGCGGTTACTGCCAAGCGCTTCTTTCCGATCTGGCCCTTGACAAGGTTGCGTGACAAGCTTGGGGTGGTAGACTACAGCTGTCCCAACAAAGTTATTACTTTGAGACTAATTGAAATTGAAGGTGCCCTGCATCTTCTAGGATTAGACTCGCTGTCTTGGCAATCATAATAGCCAATTTCCACATCTCTGTACATCTGCCATTATCATTCTGCTAACGCTTGGATGTTAGAGCTGCAAGGGGATTCTCTAATGAGCTAGTCAAAGACTCACAAAATAGACTGTAATTTGTAATTTGGCTCCTCTCTTTAGAGTCATTAATTACAGTTTACTGAGTAACTAATACACCTTTTCAGATATGCAGACGTATCGCTGATATCTCACTTACTAAAATACATTTTAGCCTACTGAAGGATAAATGTAATTGATGAAAATCAATTCGTATGTGATCAGACACACACATATTTCTCTAGGAGAGGCAGATATTCCTGTCCTCAGTGGATGCAAGCCCCTGAATGCCACACAAGTCTATGGATCTAGTCTAAAGCTGAAATTTTACTGCTCCTCTGGAAGTATTTGTACTTTGAAAATGAAAGATGACAATTTTAGTGATATAATTGACATTAAGGTCTGAGAAAACAGCTTTCATTTTGAACTTGCTGCTCTTTTTCACTGGTTCGATGTCAATGTCCCACTTGCACCTTACGTTTCTTGTTTTAAGTTGGTCTGAAGGATGCTCTCAAAACCATTTGGACTGAAGTGGCTCACCAACAAACTTTTACCAATTGTCGTTGCCTGCTGTGTCACCTCTTTAAAAACATTGGTGTTGGCCAAATTCTTGAGTGTGGGAGATGGTCTTGTCACAAAATCCACCTTGAGCTGTTCCTGTGCCTGCAGCCTGAGTTGGTGGGATAGGGGTAAGGGTCAAACCTCCCCCTTGCACCGCCGGACCGTCTCCTGGAAACTGAATGGGAACAAATTGGCTGGGGTCCCCTGGGGACAGTTGGACCATGTGGCTCATGCCATGTCAGTATAAATAAGGCTAAATTGTCTTGACATGGACAATCCGACAACTTTCTCACGCTCTTAAATTCCATGGTGGTTTTGGTTTGTTTTTTGGTTTTTGGGTTTTTTTTTTTTTCCATTGATAGTAATTTTAGACCAAGAAATTCTTTGATGTTATAAATGAGGTAGTTCTGGGCTTTTTTTGGCTTTCCCCTCTACTACTGCATAGTCTTCATTGGAGCTACTTGGTTAAATACTGCCATCACTGCCTTGTAAGGAATGGCTGTGAAAGTAGGTCCAGCAGATTACGCTCCATCTTATTGGAACTTCGCAAATAAAGAAACCGGGTTGTCCTTCCCCTTACCAAAAAAAAAAAAAAAAAAAAAAAGCCAAAAGTATGTGGCTGAAGTAAATTCATCAGAGAATAAACAAAAATGCCTGTAAAACACACACAGAGGCAAATGCTTGGTATAGGTAGCAAAAGTGGGGACAGACAGTTCACAAAGAGGTCAAAATTGCATGTCTTAAAAAAAAAAAAAAAAAAAAAAACGATTAAGAGGCAGATTCAGCAAGAAAATTCAAGCTGTGGTGACAAGGAAATTTAGAAATTGGGGGAAAAGGAAGATCAAGTGGATGTTGTCTCTGTGACATCCTGAAGTAATTCCTCTTTTTTTAAGGTTCATGATATGCAAATGCCAGCTTCTGAATTATAGCTGCAGTGATGTACCAAATGTTTTCTAGCATATCCTATTGTGAGCAGAAATATCAGTGTCGTCAAAAAAAATTGTGTGTAAATATGACTCATAAATGATTTCTGAGAGATGTGATTTATTTTTCATATTTTTCAAGATGCATTCCATTTCAAATAAAGAGGTATCTATTGAAAGAGCTCTCTATGTTGAAGGAATGGTTGGTTGGTGGGTCATCTGTTACGATTAAAGCCTCCTCTAAGCTTTTCCAATGTCTTAAGCTCAGTCTAAGGGCCTAAAAGGAACACTTTGAACCTGTTTACCTTCTGAAGGAAAGACCCACTTAGATGCTCCAATTAATCTTTATACATAGCACAATGACGAGGTTCAGAGTCCTCAGTTTTGCTTCTTGCTGGGTGCAACGTGTGAGCACCCACAGACTCCTACTAATTCCAGGAATACTCTGCTTGGCATCACAGTCCATGTGCAGCAGATCTTTGGGACACAGACTTCAGGCTTGTAGTCTTTACCCGTGAGTGCCTCGCTCTGACATTAGGAATCTAAAATGCAGCATTAAATGTGCCTTGTTGCTCTTTTTTATCTGAAGCACTGTGATTGAATTTCAAGTAACCTGAAAGTAGTCCAGAAAGAACACTCCCACCATTCGGCATATCCTCCGACCCGTTCTCTTCTAGATTCGTGGGAAAAGAAATGAGGTATGACAAGAAAAACGTGCAATGTCTTCTGCTGCTTTGGGCTCTCTGCAGAACTGCAGCCCTTCGGATGCCTTGAACTCCCCTGAGGTGTATTTGTATTGTAGCAGGTCCTCACTTTTAAGTATCTTCTGAAAGCGTATTGACTTTAGTGGCACAGCGTGCGTTGACCTAGACTTCATCGGTGCTGTTCGCCTTCGCTGGCGAGCTGTCAGTAACCTCTTCCATAAGGCGGCTATTGTATTTCAATAGTAACCATCTAGAATGTAGGCATTTGAACTTGATATTTGATAGACAAACGATGGCTTAAAGAGCTGACCTCTCACAAGCGCTGGTGCTCGGCAGCTTTGAAAAGCCAATTAAGCATCTGTGCGTTTATTGTCTATTCAAGGGCCCACCGTTGCCTATAGCTTTTAGAGATGTCCCTTATGATCTTTTAGTAACAGTGATAAATAAGTATCTCTGTAAGGGCATAAATGTCGTAGAAGAAGAATTTACTAATTTGTCATTGTTTCTGCTCCTGCATCGATGGTGTTATCTTTGTAGAGGTGCATCGAAAACGTGTTTCTCTGCTTTAAGTTGTGACTAAGAGGGTATAAAATAAGGCTGCTCATGTATTCATGGTACGTATGAAATGGTCCCAGAGACCGGGCCGTTATTTTCCTAGTGGAGAATATTGTCTTAATAGGGTTTTCTCAAAAGTTTTCTCTGATCCAAAGTAAGATAGGAAGAATGCTGAAACTCGGGGATCAATGCGAGGTACAGAGAAAAAATCTGGGCCTGATTTCAAAATCCACTGATATCAACAGGAGTTTTTTCAGACTAAGACAGATTTTGACCTTTTGCAAAACTGGTGGCTGCTTCTCTTTTTCTGTTTAGAAAACCCAGGAACAAAACCCCAGACGCAAGACCTTGGCCCATAATCTGTGCCAGTAGTGGTGGGGTGTGATTAGGATAACACCGATGTCCTGGTGCTTCATCTTTTCCAACGAGATGAAGGGGAGAGGAATAAGAACAGGGAGTAATACCTATGTTTCCTGAGCAAAATAAAATACAAAAGAAGACCAATCTAAATGTTTTCTTTCCCCTCTGAAATGAAATCTAGACTAGAACTAGAACAATTTTCTTTGTAATTGAACCCAAATCAGAACCAAACCAAAACCTTTACTTCTTCGACTGCCAGTTTCTAAGCAGGAACATCTCAGTCCTTCCTAGAAAGTGCCTAAATTACTTTCCTCACCTACCCATGGTAGTTTTTTGGTTTTGGTTTTTTTTTTTTAATCAACTGTTGTGAAGACTGTCAACTTAAGCCTTTTAAAAAAAACTTATGTGATAATGTTTTTTTCTGTTTTTCCACTGGGGGATTTTTGATGTGTGGGGTAAGGACCCTGGAAACACCACACAGCTGTTGAACACTACTCGCAGCGTTGCTTCATGCCTTCCTTCCGTGCTGAAGATGGGCAGAGCAAAAGAGGGTGATTTTGGTCCAGCTGAGAGCTGAACCCCCTCAAGGTCTCCTGACACCCAAGGGACTTGGGAGCTGCTCGGGACCTCGCGATGGGGCTCAGTTACTTGTGGGGTCTTGGCCAAATGCTACACACTGAATTTACAAGGGAAGGGGCATCAGCTCCTGGGCGAGGCCCTGGGGGATGAGGTTTTATTGCTAGCTGGCACCCACGTGATGAAGCTCATGCTCCGTGTCAAAAGCCTGGTTTGGTTGCAGCACCTTCGAGTTTTCCTTAGGGGACTTGTAGGGAAAGCCGGAGGTGAGGCTTCTGTGCTGAAGTCTTGGGACTTTTTTGTTTTGGTTAGGTTTTTAGAAAAATACCAAAGCAGAGGCATTTTCCCCAGTATAGGCTCATCACAGAAACTTTAAATTGGCCAATTTTACAGCCCTGCCCAGTCATTCTGCTAGACGTCTCTAGCGGTGCCAGCCACCAGTGCAGGGGAAATGCTTGTTTGGATGGGGGTTTGATTTACCTTTTGTGTAAAATGGTGCTATGACAACAGTGGGTTTCGCAAAAACAAAATTTTCATTGACCCTACTTCATAATTTTTGTCTTGGAATACTTTGTAACCAGCCATAGCAGATTAACAGAACCGGTAAATACATATAGAATGACTAACCATTACACTGAAGCATACAGCTACAGCTCTCTGTGGTCAGCAGAATATTTTAAACAAGACAATCTATCCCACTTTCTGTAAGGCTTCCAGCGAGATGAGGAAATCACTGCTTTTGTTTTTAAGATCTTGTCAGTGTTTTGTAAATATTTCTCATATTTATGACTGTACATATGGCTTTGATTATAGCTGGCAGGATGCTCAAGAATTGGGTCATATACTGTTTAGGAGGGGATTATTTCGTTAACTGTAATTTTTGTTGGGTTTTGTCACTCAGCCTTTGGGATCGTTTGCGCCTACTGCCATTTTTGAAGGTAAAAGTATGGCATGTAGTAACAGCAGTGAACCTGCGACTCGGAGAACAAATCCAGCCTGTTCTTGGCGTGGGTGCCAGAGCCAGGGTCCTTTGAGGAAACGTCTCTCCTTCATGTTGCTCTGTGCTTTGGACCTGGGCCTGGGGACGATAACTCCCTGTACCGGCAATAGCACCTCTCTGCAAGGCTCTCAGCCCACTTGTATATCATATCTCTGGTTTGGAGAAGAGGAAACTCGGGACCGGAGAGCCCGTGCCGCCTGCCCAAGGTCGTGCCCGGGGAGACGGAGAGCAGCGTTCCCTCTGTAGGCAGCGTCCCTGTCCCTGCCTGAGAAACGCTGCTTCTCGCAGCAGAGGCTACTTCGTTTTCTGAGCACGGTAGGGACCTCCCAAGTCCCCCCCAGTGCCACAGGCCCTTGGGTGGCCACCCGAATGTGTGACTGCCCTGCCAGGTAAGTTCCAGCCTTAAAGAAAAAAAAAAAAAAAAAAAAATCAACGTGGTGCAGCTGCTTGGCTGGTGGAGATAAGAGCAAGACAAAACACTTAGGTTTCACATGGGATTTAGCAGAGTCTTTGGATGACTTTGGATTATTAAATCAGCTTCTGGTTATTCCCAGTACTAGGCGTTGTGCAAACAGCATACTGGGAGCAAAGGGATCTGCGAGTTGTTGCCCATTTCCGGAGCGATTAAGCTCCTCTATTTACTGCGGGTTACAAGGACAAAGAGAGGTTATCAACCCCATAATAACTTGAAAGGACTGTATAGATATGAATCCGGTGTTAATGCAGGTTTTCCAGCCTGCTAACTGCCTTAACTAAAACACACGGGGGGGGGGGGGGGGGGNGGAAAAAAAAAAAAAAGAGGGAAATAACTTTCTTCTCTCTACCATGCCACCATCACTTGACTTGACCACTTCACTCAGAAATAAAGGAGTTTTCAGAGAAAACCTTTTAGCCAGAAACACTTATTCCAATCGCATGTTTTTCTAGCAGGAAAAAAAAATTGACTGATGTACAAAGCTGTAGTATCTCATAGAGAACCAGCTTACCCTCACCCGCTGCCGGAGGGTGATGGAGCTGTGGGTGTCGTATCTCTGCAGGCTTTTGCAACAGCCCCTTAAAACTGTCTGTGGCGCTGAAAACTCCTCCGTGCCCTTTCCTGTGCCAGCAGTTACTGCAACATGCAGATGACCTTGCTTAGGGGCTTTTCTTGTACACAGATGAACATGAGAAAAATTACCCCGTTCTGTTAAAAGTCAGCCTTGAAGTGGAACAGCTCTTTCTTTATTGGCTTTTTTGGGGGCTGTCACTGCTCTTAGCCAGTCACAGAGTGCTGCAGCCAGTTGAGTTAGACGTCTACTGGCCCCTTTTTTCAGTTTTATCAACGATTGTTAATATTTCCTGTTCCACTAAGCCACATTTCCCTGGTACTCGTTCCTAGTGCTTGGCTCCTAAACAAAGTCACAGCTCTTGTCACAAGGCAGCGGGCTGCATACTTATCCTTCACGCAAGTGATGACTGAGGGCTCAGCAGTAGGGAAGTAATGCTGACAGCTCCGTTCCCGGACGGCAGATTGTCAGCATTCCTCACCAGGGCACCCAGCCGGCCTGGGAAAAGACTGCTGGGTTGTTGGGGTTTTTTTGGGGGACACACACTCTAAAATAGACTGTCTTTCCAGAGCTGAGGAAGATGAAGGATGGTCGGCTGATCTCTTGCTGAGCAGAGGTGGAGTCACACCGATGAAGCTGCAGAGCCCAAAGTGACTGCTACGATTCTGCAGGCACAAGCTGAGTGGTCGGGTGTGAAGGGAGAGGGGTATTTGGTGGCCGAGAGGGCAGTAAGACATTATAAAATGGTGATAATTATCAACAATAAGCCATTTCCCCCACCCCCACCCTTCTCATTGTTAGAGAAAAGACAGTAGCTTGCATAAAAAGGAGGGTGACGGCTCGCTGGGTGGGTATGTCTGGGATGAAACCGAGATCATTTCTGCAGCTAATCTGTGGGCCCACTCCTGGATTGAAGAATCAGCCCAGAGAGAGCCGAGAGCAGCAGCTGCAAAGGAGCGCTTCGCTGCCGCCCCAGGGAGGCTGCTACCATCACTCCCAAACAATTTGGAAATTGTCCCTCTGTGTTTTCCTGAGGGCTTAAGAAGCTCGCAGTCACGGCCCCGCAGACGTCTGGTGTTGTGAAACTGCAACGGTGGGGCGATGAGCTCCTTGCCATCCTCCCCATCGTCCTTAGTCATCGGGGAGGGAGGGCGAGGAGGGGCTCTGCTGGGCAGGGGTGACTCAGGGCACGCAGCTGGGGCGGCTCGGGGCTTGTCTCTGTGCTGCTGGTGCTGGTTGCCTCTGATGGGAGAAGCCTTCCTAGGCCACCCCCCTGCTCCAAAGGCTTCTGCACAGGCGAAAGAGGAACGGGCTTTGTCGTGAATGGTCTCGAAGGCTCTCGTAGCCTTCCAGGGGCACGCCGTGTCACCGCCTCGCTGGCAAGTTCGGCGGAGCTGCCCTTCCTCGCCGCAGGTGTGTGCGAGTGCCGGCACCAAGGATGAGGAGCTGAACGGGGGCTTCTCCAGAAGATGTAACGAGGGTCTCCGAAACACCCTCAGCCCTGCAGTTCTGCTGCAGGTAGCTTCAGAAACAGCTCCGCTGACCTGTCTTCAGCTGGGGCTGGGGGGGAAGGTCCTCTGACCTGAATGTGCGAGATAAATGTACCCCAAGAACAGAGGTCCCCTTGCCCCGTGAGCAGGGTGCTGGCCATCCCAGATGTGGGAGTGTAGCATCTGTGCTTGGCACCTTCGTTTGCAGGGCTGGAGTCGTCTTTTCTTCCTAGGTTTTCCCTAATTCTGCATGTTTCAGCCACAGAGCCACCTACCAAAAAGTATTTTCTTTTCCCAAAGGTAATTCTAAACAATTCGGTCATTTTCCTGTTAGCTGAAAGTCTGCAACAATCTCTTTTTGCTGCTGAAGCTCAGTGAGCAAGGCTAAGTGCTTACGCAGGTAGCCTTAATGTAGTATTTAATTGTTGTTCTGGGCAATGGCAGGGCGCTAACACAATGCAAAGCTTGCATAAAAGGAAAGATTATATATATATATATATATCTGCAAAGCTGGCATGAGTACAAAGATCATTTGGCTGGCTTTGATTTCCTAATGTTTTAATTTAACTGAATCTGAGCTGATTTAATGGTTAATTTTCAGAGCATTCACTTAAGGATTTTTTTTTTTCTCCAAAGCATTCACTCAAAATGAAGTCAAAACCTTAAATCAAGCTGAATTCGGGAGAAGTAATTTAGTTTTGCTGAGCTCTGGATATGCTTAGTCCTTCTCTAGCCCTCTTTTTCCCTGCCTCATCTCTGAGTGGAGCACACAGCGTTTAGGGGGAGAGGTTTGCAAACCACGATGCCGGCAGCTGTTCCGCCATCCATTTTGTGTGCCTCCCTGATGAGGCTAGTGCCTTGCAAAGATACGGTAGCCCTTGAGCGGCCACAGGTATGTCCTCTGCTCAGTCGGTATGTGGCCATCATCTATTAGGTTTGCCCTTATAAAATAAGACTCCAGCACAGCTGGAGCTTGCTCTTAATTCAGCTGTCACAGCCTGCCCCGAACCGGCCTGGCAGTACTTGATAGGCAAAGTCCTACAAGAGCAATCTGCACCGATGTCCTTCAGGGGTGTCTCTTTATTACCACACCTTTGCTGCAGTCACTGAAAAGCATTTGCAGACATTAAGGTGCTGGGGTTGTGCTTCCCCTCTCACAGCTGCTAACGTCGCTTCCCACATGTTGGTTGATTAAGGTAGGATCTGGTTTGCCTTTGCCACCATCATTGCTGTCTTTCTGCTGCAGGCAAGAGTTAAGGTGCACTGAAAGCAAGGATGGATCTAAAAGCATGGTTTATTTATGTGATGGTCTTGATAGGTGTTCCAATTCTGTGCCTTGTGGCCTTTCTTTAACCTTGACTTTACACAGCTGCTGGAAAATCCAGTAGCTCCCTGACCCACCACCTGGGAGAGGCAGGCTCAGGGTGGCAAGGTTTGTATGTACCACTGGGAATAGAAAAATGCTTTTATAACCTAAAGAATTCCCAGTTTATGGAGAAATGTGTGTCAGGGGGCCAGGAACTCCTTCAGCGTGCTTTTTATGCAGGTGCCTAACTCCTAACAGCGTGGCTTTCGCTGGAGCTGGCAGGGTTAGCCTGGATTTAGGGGCCCTTGTGAGTCACACCCCTGTTCCTGTGCACCAGGATACAGCTGTTTTCAGCTCCCAGATGTTGACTACATGACACTAGAAAGCTGTATCTGCAGTTTACTGCTGTTGGTCTATTTAACAGTGTTGCTATAGATGCTACAATGTCAGTGGGCTAAATGGCTCAGAACTGCAGTCAGCTCTTCTAATTGCTGCCCGCTCCCAGCCCATAAAAATCCTCAGCTTTTACGAACCTGTCGCTCTTCCCCCTTCACATCTTTTAATGGCTTTTTGATGAGGAAAGCTCAATTGTTGTGTACTTCCCCTCCCTCCCCCAAGAAACCTTGCTCTTAAATTTGTCAGTAGCTTCAAAAGGATCTCCAGCCCCTAGGTTTGCACACCACCTACTCAGGGTGTTCAAACCCTTCATGGTCACAGACACGTGCACAAGTGAAGTGCCAGGAATGCTGAAAAATTAGTCTGTTGAGCAGCCAGAGCTGTTCAATAACTGCCCACCCTCGGGAAGCTGTCACGCTCCTACATCTTCTTGCAGCTCAGGAGGTGGGGAGTGTCTGTTACCAGAGTATTTTATATCTGAGGATTGTAAAGCTCTGGGGTCTGCTCAGCTTGTGAAGTTAAAGCCTGTAGGTCTGTGTGCACGGAGGCGTGCGCAGAAGTGGAAATATGCCCACCCCAGTGTGGGTCGGGGGGGGGGGGGGGGGGGGGGGGGGCACTGAGGGCTCCCTGGCGGGTACCAGAGCCCAGGTGCCCTCAAAGGAGGTGAGTCCCTGATGGAGACATTGAGAAATAGCTCAGATTCCTCCTCTGGCACCCTCCGAGGCTTTTCTCTGGAAGGTGGATTTGCTGCTGGTGGTCATTATGTACGTCAATGGAAAGTGAACAGTGGAGGAGCCTGCATAATTCACAGTCCTTCCTCTGATTAGCTGCATGCCCTCCTTGGCAATATGATCTCCTAATCATGCAGGCTGCCCCAGAAGGAAGGGCACGCCATCCCTTAATGTTTACCCTTCAGCCTGAGCATTACCCAGGGGCATATGGAGAGCCTCGGTCCTTCAGTGGGAGCGACGCATTGGTGAAATGGCTTAAGAAGCATGGTGACCTCTAAAAGCAGCAGCTCCACAGAAAGTTCTTGAGGATACGGGATGCCAGGGCCTCTCCCTGCCTCTTCCCGGCCTTGTAATCAGATCCCGCGCCCCTATCCAAGGGACTCTTTCTAATAGACTTCAAAACATGCTGGTGGAAGATTTAGCAAAGACCAGACCCGGCTTTCCTTGGCTGAACGCCACCCGACCTCGCAAAGACCCCTTCCACCTGGAGCAAACGCGCTCCTGGGGCTTCTGGTGTAGCTGCCTTTGCTGCGGTAACAGCACTGATTAAACCTTTCCAAAAATTTAGAAGGAACAGCTAAAGTGAATGGAAAATAAAGAAAATAAAAAGGAAAATAAAGAGTAAAGCTCAGCAGGTGAAATTATGGAACCACTGCAATCTATGACAAAATTTCATTGACTTCAGTGAAGGATTTTGTCCCTTTAGAAACGCTGGGACCAAAATAGGAAGTTTGGGTTCCTGTTCAATTGCCAATATGGAAAAGACATTTAAAAACAATTCAGTTGTATTTGTCATACTTTGTTTTAGCTGCTCGGTTATCGGGAGAAGGAAAGGCGGGCACCAAAAAAGAAAAGCATCAGATATTCAGGTATTCACCATCTGATAGGGTGGTTTCTGACAGTCAAGCCCTGCAGGTCCCAGAAGAAGCTCCAGTGCTTGTTTAGATGTCGGAGAGCGAGCTTGTTTGACACGTAGACCCCACGTCCGTACACTTGAAGGGACATCTGGCCGGGGCAAGAGCCTGTAGCAACCATTTTGACACAGTTGCGCTTTCCTGATTGTCTTTGGGAATTCAAAATCCGTCAGTGATAACAAAACAGGTGTTGCTCAGTAAGGATTACATTTTGCCATCTTTCTCATTACTTACATTCCTCTGCAGGCAGAATAGCTATTGGCCTCTTCTCAACAACAGTCCAGCAATGACAGAGTCTTATGAGTTGTTTCTCATGATACTGATAATAAAAATGTGAGAAAAACAAGCGTGGCAGCGTTAGATAGCATCCTAGGAGAGGGCACATACCAAAGGGAAGGGGCAGTCTGCAACAACAGACCCAGGCTGCTCCTGCTCACGTGAAACGTGTGCAAATCCTGATGTACCAACACTTGCTCAAAATTTGTCCTGAGGGTGGGAATTGGCTCCCCAGCCCCCTGACTGTGGCCTAGCTTCATCCCTGCTTCAGCCTGTTTGCTTTCGTGTTACAAAGCTGCCACGCACCCACCCAGCATCATGCATGCAGGTGCGAAGCCCAGGGTTGTCCTCGTCAGCCCCTCGGGATAAGGCACTCACGCCTGCGCCGAGGGCCGTGTCCAAAGGGGCACGTTTGTCCCAGCCTGAGCTTCCCTGGCTGCTGGTAGCCCAGTTCCAGCCCCGCTGGCCTCCCTCACCGGGCAGGTGTCAATGGTGCTGCTCTGCCAGCAGGATGCTGCAGTTGGGAACATGCTTCTCGAGGGCAGCGGAGGGGAAGGTAAACCTCTGTCGTGCTGGCAGAGCCGGGTGCCGTATGGCACCAAGTGACCGAAACGCTGCTCTCGGTCGCTGGATCCCCAGAGCTGCTCTTTAAGCGCAAAGCCTGGCTCATCTAGGTACCTCCGCCTCCTTGCCAACAGCCGCCTAATAAGTCTTTTGTCTGTGCAGTCTAAATAATTACTGAGCTGTCTTCTCCTCTGTTGCTCACCCTGCCTCTGAGCCAGACCCTGCTACCAGGGTCACGTTTAGGCTGTCTATCCCCAAGCCTGCCCGCAAGCCCTGTCCCACGCAGCCTGTGAGGAGAGCTGTGCAGGGCAGCCGCTTCCCGGGGAGCGGGGTCAGGGAGAAGGCAGCACCGTACCCCTATATGGCTGCCCCAGGGATGCTCTGTCCCCCACATTTAGGGTGGTTTCACAGCCACCTCTTCCTTTGCAAAGACATTGCTAGTGCTGGGGGAAACAAGTGACAGTCCAAATTCATCGTGGGGTGCTGGGAGCAGGCACTTAATCCGCTTTCACATGGGGCAAGGGTTCCTGATGGTCCTACACTCCCTGCCCTCGCTGTAAGTCTCTGTTCCCCACGTTGATGGCTGCGGGGCTGGTTGGTCAGGGAGCCAGCTGCCTGGGGGTGTGCCAGGGTGATGCAGTGTGGGGGGCTGTGGCCCCAAACGCCAGCTACCTGCCTGTGGGCAGGCTAGCCACGGCTATGTGCTGGGTCCGGCCCTAACATTTTGGCTTGAAGAGAATTCCCACCTCTAAAGACCGATGCTTTCCCTGCGAGCGCACGTTGCCTGTTCTAGCCTCCGACCGCAATCACCGTGTCCAAAGGCGGAGGAGGGTCCACTACATCTGGTACGTGAAGAGTGACTTGTACCCGGACGCCTAGTCATTCAAGGCAACTCTCACTAAAGGAGAGCTGACGGTTTGCCATTACTGTCTTCCTCTCTGGCAGCTCCTCATACAAGTAGGGACTTAAAACTAAGGAGCAAGTCTCGTTTGCCAGGTCCTGGTGACATTCCTGCCAGTTTAATTAGCTGTTTCTGGTTATAGCTGTATGAGGGATGCTGCAAGCCCTGGGAATACCACTCTGCTGGGCAGGGGTCAAGCCCAACAGGCTGCGATAAAGAAATGGAAAGCTTGGTTCATTTTGGTTGTCTTTGTATTCAGACTGAAAGCAATTCTTGGATGTTTAAACTGGGAAGTTTCAATGAGAGACAGTCTGCCTGGAAGCGGTGAGGACCTCCTAGGTCGTGAGGGTGGTTCACAAGGGAGACAAAGAGGAATCTGTCCTTCCCCCTCGCGTTTGCTTCCCATCTGTTGCACCCACCCCTGGAGACAAGAGCGCGGGCTGAGAGCACTTTGGGTCACAACCCCTCATCACCTTCTTTGTGTCTGGGCAGCACGTCGATGGCAGGCTGGTTGCCCAGGACCGGGCATCCTATGTCCTGAGGATGTTGCAAATAATAACAAAGCAGTATTATTCTTTAATGACGGCTGATCTGCCACTGCAAATCCCACAGACTGAGTGTGGCATGAAGGACATTGGTTTTATTAACCCTAAGCGTGTCTGTTTTTCTACGAGATGTTGGCTTCATAGTATTTGCAAAGAGAAGACCAAGGGATTTCATGCACCTCTGAGCCCTCCCTCTCAGTCTCCCCTGTTCTGACTCACCTTCTCCTTGCCTAATTGTTCTGTTTTGCCCCAAATCTGTTCTTCTGTGAGTATGTCTGGCTCACAGCAATCACCATTAGCACAGGCAGGGAAGCGGTTGCGTGATGTTGTTGTCAGTGGATGGTTTATCTAGTTGTAATTCCCATGGCTCCGTCTCCGTGAGTGCTTATACACAGACCTCATTTTGCAGGGGTGGCAAGGGGAAAGGTCAATATTTATGAATCATTTCCTCCTGGCTGTGGCAATGAGGTTAGTTTGTGGAGTGAGTCATGGAAGAGCAGCCTGGAGAGGCAACAATCTCCAAGCAAAAGACCTTGAGGTCCTAAGTGACCCTTGGACATTGCAGCCAAGTTACCACCATGGTCACAAATATCTTTGTTTACTTAAAATTGTAGGTTCTGTAGGTATCGTACACCATGTATGTGAGAAACCCTGCTTTTCCTGGAAGTATTGCAAGGACTCACATATATGACTGCCTGGATGGCAAATCAAGTATTTCATAGCAAAAAGATGGAGGGAAGCCTAGCGCTCCTTCCTCTGTTAGGAAGACGAGCTTGTGCCTGAAATGCCTGTTTGTTATGGAAGGGGAGAGATTTCCCAAAGGGGAGTAACCTGCTAAAACAGAGTGGTTGAGGCTGGACTGATTACCCCTTGGAACGAAATTTCCATGTTAGCAGAGAAGTGATGTTGCCACAGGGTTTTGGCTATGCTTTAACATCAAGGAGCCAATATGGTACCGCTGTGTTATGAGCTGCAAAAACTTGGAGTAAGCCCATCCCCACAGTGCAGAGCATAAAAACTAAAAGGAGTGAGAGGCTAAGAGAGGTTGAACGTGACCCACCTCAACACTTTTGAAATAGCATCAGCAAATTACCACCCAAAAAATGCATCCTCTCACTCAAGAGATCCAGTTTTAGTGCAGGCTTTCAGGGAAAACATTTAATTCCCTGTATTAAAATGTTTTCCAGAAGAGCTGCCCAGCTGCAAGCTCTAAAATACTCAAAACTTCCTCCAGAGCAGAGCTATTTATTTTCGCTGCCCTGTTTCCCCTGTGCTCTCCGTTGCTGCCATTAGGATGATTAGGAGCTGCGGTGGTGAGTCAGGCTCTCTGTTTGCCAGACCCCTCCGAGGTTTCCAGCATACCCCGTCATCCCAGCACGTGTGGCTGGCAGTGCTGGGACAGGTGGAGAGAGCCAGCCTGGGCCTTCTCGGGTGCTCGGCAGGATCCGGCCTGTGGATGCCTGGTCCCTCTCGGCTGTCGGACATCTGCCAGGGAAGCATGCCCATCCCATCCCCACCCCGGCGTGGGAGTGCTCCCGCAGAAGCTGGAGTCATATCTCCCCGCATGTCGAGACGAAGGGCAGAGGTTGGAGGGGCTAAAAGTAGAAGGGGAGCGTGTCGGCTGACGGTGGTTCCTGGGTGAGCCGCTTCCAAATAATATTCCCAGCTGTTTCTCTGACAGGGCATCCATCTGAGCATCGTCCCAGAGCCACACGGGGCTTTCTGCTCGTCCTTTTGCGCCATTGCCATGAGGCCACGGCCCTAGAGCGGTAATTGTCAGCGTAAGACAGGAAATCTAATTAAAAGGGCGATGAGCTGCAAGGGGGTAGCATATGGCGCGTTGGCTTTCAGCAGGCAGAAAAGGCGGGCGAGGGGAGGGCTTGCTGCCGGGGCTCGCTCCGAGGTGCGGGAGGGCTGGGAGGCTCAGTCCTCCTGCCCAGGCTGCTGCTTCCAAGCGTGCTGCGCTTGCCGCAGCGAGCACGGGGCAAACCGGCAGCCCTCTCTCCACCGCAGAGGTAGTGACAGACCGAACCCTGCTCTGCTGCTGGCAAAATACACCCCTGGCTGCCCTTGAGAAATTGTGCTGTCTTACACCCTGCAGCAACATCACTTACCTTTGGCCAAAGCGGCTCCGTTTAGAGTGACCCTGAGGGCTGCCGGCCAGGGGTCGGACCCCGGCAGCGGAGAGGCTGGGCTGCTACCGATGGGATGCCACCGCCTGAGCCTGCCTGGGGATCCCACCTGCTTTGGCAGCCGGCGATGCCAGGGGCTGCCCAGGAAAGCTTTGTGCTTGTGCGTTACGGCCTTCCCACCGCAGCACGGCTTTGCTGGGCATCTTCCCCAGTATCGCCCAGCGCGGGGACGGTGCTCGCCGACGCAGGCTGGCTGGTGTGCGGTCAGTGGTGTGATCCTGCCTGTGGTTGTGAGGGGTTAGCAGGGAGAGGAGGTTTAATTTAAGAACAGAAAGGGCAAAATGAAGTGCCCACGCGCGGTCTCCTGCGAGCGCAGCAGACGGTGCAAGAGGGGGTCTCGCTGCCGCCCTGCTGATGGCGACTGGCACTTCTCGTTTTTAAAATAACCTCAGCATTTCATACAGCTGAAGGCCAGATCGTTTCCTCTGAAAGCAATCCATAGCCACCTCCAGTCACTGCAGAAAGACAGAGGTTGTCTTAACAGTGTAACGTCCTGTGCTGGACACTTTTCGTGCTGATGGCTGCGTTGCGATTAGTAAAGAGGCACCCCAAATTGCAACGGCAGTTGTCACGTATGCAGGAAGGGCTTGTTCATCCTCAGGGATTTAGAGCTCTCTGGCACAGTATTAACGAATATAATCCCTCCATTCAGTTTAGGACTTTAAGACTTTCTCGTGTATCATCAGTATACTCAGAACAGCTAACCGTAATTCACAGGAAAAGCTTGAATGTGAAACACATGTTTCAGCAGAGTTTTAAATCCTCACAGTCAATATTTGGCTGGAGACACTGCTTTTTATTTTCCGCAGGAGCTTATCGATACTGTTGTTCAGGTACACAGTAACTTAGAGGCTTTGCTTCCTTTGTGCCTACTGAAAGGCAGCGGGCTTATCTCACTGAGCTGACCAGCAATAACTGAGAAAGGGATATAAGATAATTTTGAAGTTGTGCAATGCTTTACCAGGTTGGACCATGCCCAGTTTCTTAACAACGCTCCAGTGTTCTGCTGGGTACCCACAAGTCAGCAACACGGAGTGACAGTACTTCAAAAACTCTTCCACATTTTAATTTTTTTCCATAGTCACAGCTATTTAGCATGCTTTTCTTTAAATGGCTTCATAGTGAATCCTCTGATTTAGATAAAATGTTCAAGACTTTGTACTTTAAATATGTTAATAACATCATTAAGGACACACATATGCATGGTCATGGTCAGCACTGGCTCATCTTTTCTATACGTTCATTCTTTGGATCAACCATCTTGTGTGTAAGCCAACGATGATTTCTTTTTTTCAGCTTTCCTTTTTGGTTTGTCTTCTTCCTTTGCTTGAAATCACTTGTCATAAATCTCTTTGGAGAAGGCAGGGTGAAACACTCCACCTGTCTTTAAAACTGCACAGCTCTCGGGAGAGCGTGGTCCTACCCCTGAGTGTGAATTAAGGCAATTCAAGCACTTGGCATTGGCCGTGGGGAGAGGCAGGAGATGGGACGACGTGCCCAGGGTAGAACTCCTCTTTGCAAAGGCTTTTGAGCCTTCAGATCCAGCCTTCTTTTAAGTGTGAAGAGCAGGACCCCACTCCCAGAATTTGGGTGCCATTTCCCCCATGAAATGGCTGTTTTTCTTGCTGTCCCCATTTTCTGCCTCCCAACACATTGTCAGAAGAAAGCATGCAGATAAGTGCTAAGCATTTCCTGAGCTCATAACCCTGCCCCCTGAGGGACCGTTAATCTGATCCAGTCGAAAGCTTGAGTACCAAGTGTCAGTGTGTCTCTTACATACATACAGTATGCAACTTTGAATGCTTCTTTACTGCACTGAATGAAACAAAGTGTTCCTCTCTTTGCAACTGCTTGGCAGCAGGGGCACTTTTGGTATAATATTATGTATCATGTGTCTAAATATAATAACATTCTACATGATATATAGGCTCTCTCTATATATGCGTATACTGTATACACACAGCATATATTTTAAAACTATTAGTAGCTGTTTTCAGCTTCTGGGGGAGGCGAGGAGCGATGAGGCTTGTTTGACTGGAGCAATGGTTTTAAACTTGTGGTCTGTGGGTAACAGAAGGATCTTCAAAAAGGGACTACAAGAAAAACCAAAACCCAGTAGACTTAAAAATCTCTACCCAGGGCTCTGCACATCATGGTCTGGAAAAATCTTACAGGACTGAAAGTTGCAAGAGGTTGAAACGCATTAGTCTGTGGCCTCGTTTTTGCTGCTTTGTAAGTGTCCCTGGACTATTCAATGAAGTGGCATCAGGACAACTGATATGCATATATTTTAAAAGAAGATTCTTCCCAATTACGCTCCTTCTACTAAGCCTTGTCCCAGGGTTGGCAGTCCTTTATGTATATTCTGCCTGACCAATTTCACCCGTCCACTTCTATGGAAACTATTTAGGTTTCCTGTAAGAGAAAAATAAAGATTCAGCCCTTAAGCTGAATTTGCGCCAAGTCTAATCTCCAGCCAACAAATGTTTTCTTCTTCTTTTAATTTGATTTCTTTTTTATCCCAGCCCAGTATATTGTTTCATTGCATGGAGAAAATGTTAGCGCAGTGGGTTGGTAGAACACCTGTTGTGTAAATCTCGGTGATTTTTATAATGTGAACTCCTGCTGGCAGAGACAGCTGTGTCTCACATTTAAACACAGAGTATAAGGTATCCGAGGAGGAAGGAGAGGAAAAAAAAAAGGCTTAGCATAAGAAAACAATACATCAATGGCCAGAATCTGTTGTCAAGATTTATAAGCTAAATGAGTTACAGTTGAAGTGCATATTAAAAGAAAACCATTCTGTTCCTAGAAGACAAAGTGTGTTTTCTCATAGGGATTCCCAGAGGACTTTGCATTTCTGACAACGGACAGAGTAGACAGCTGGTCCACATAAAAATGTACGTGCTAATTAATCAACCCCTCGCATTACACCCAGAGAATATTTAACAAGCAGGGACATTGCTGAGGAATACTGGCAAAATGTGGGGGGCTTCCTTGCACAGCAACAAATTCTTCTAACTTGCTGTGTAAGGTCCTCAGTCTTGTTGGTTCAGCAAGATCCTTGGTGCAAGGAAGGAAAGCAAGGATGGTTGCCTTCCTCAGCAGAACTTTGCAAAACTTGGGGTATTTTTTTTCCATTGCAGTTCAACCTCCTCCTCCTTCTCTCCACCACAAATGCCAGTGCCTGGTGGCTGCAGCAGAGCCACCAAGCCAGATGTCTGCTGGCCCTCCAGACAGCCCCGTTCTGCATGAGTTATCTCCCCGACGAGGGTCCTCATGGTGGCAGGACCTCACCCCTGGCAACGGTGGCTTGGGGATGCTGCTGTTGGGCATGTGTTGGTCCTCTCTGGCAGAAGTGGGACATAAAGGCTCTCTTCACCCACATGTTGGTTCGTACCTTCCAAGGCCATGGGGCTGCCACCTTGCCTGGACTCTGGGTTGGAAGTAAGTATGAGACTCCTCAGCCCTGCTGCGGAGTAGATATTTTTGGCATATTTCATCCACAGCAGTATGGTGTGAACCCCAGGGGGTGTCTAAAACTGAGGTACCAAGTTTAAGTTGAAAGGGTTAACCTAGCACAGTGAGCTGCTGTTGGAAACAAACACGTTAAAGTAAAAAACAACTCTCTAAGCCCGCAGTGGAAATTTTGTCTACGCACAAAGGGGAATTGGGTCTTCAGGGAACAGCCTTACAAGCAAATTAGAATAACACTGTAGGAAGGGTGATGTAAGAGAGAGGTCAACGTTTGCAACCAGATCAGAGTGGACTTTTTCCTTCCGTGTTTGATTATTTGTGCTATTGCTTAGATCATGTCAAGTTTACTCAAACATAATCATAGAGTGTTCTCCAAAAGCTTACCCCAAATATTTTAATTCACTTATTTCTCTCATCCGCTTCCCTTTCCTCTTCCATTTCACTATTACAGATGTCAGTTCAACAAATAAAGTATGTGGGCAGAACAATGAAACTATTCTCTTGTAAAAAAGAAGAGATTATTTCATTCTCCTGCTATTAACTTTAAAAGAAAAGGCCTTTTGTACCTTTTATACAAGCATGTGCAATGATATGATTGTGTACCTCATCTCCTTAACTTCAGAGGAAATGATTCATGAAGGAGAGTATCTGGTTGGAAAGACTTGTCAGTATACCCTGAAATTCCTTTTACCTAGCAACTTCTTTCAAGTAAAAAAAAGTAATTCCTGAGCATAATGTGACACAGGTAACCTGCACCGAGCTGCTTCCCTCCCCCTTCACTACTCCAAAATCCTGGCTGGGCTGTGAAAGGTTCTGAGGAGTTCTCCGTCTATTTAGATACAGAATCTGATTTTCCTTATTTTTCACATTATATTTTTTTATTATGAGGGTAGGGGAATGAGGGGGAAATGGGGGAAGAAAAGGCTAGGATTGAGTGAAGAAAAAATATTGGGTGGGCAGGGGTGGATTTCTATAATTATAAGGCTTTGCCTGACTTGTACTATCTATCCAGAGAATGAATAAGAATGAATATCCAGAGAAATGAATAGGAAAGAAAACAATTTTTTTAATGTAAACTATTATTTTTTGTGTGACAAAACCATTTCTATTGCTACTGTAAACATTGACTATAGGAACACGTATACCATGGCACTGAAAACATGGGTCGTGTCTTTCTGATTAGAAGACGCTGTGATTTTTTTCATGCCTTGAATTATTTTCTTTCTACTCATGGCGTGGGATGCGGGCTTCTATGAGTATTTCAGCATACTCTGTCTTCCACGAAGATGTATTTCACACAAGGCCAGCTGGGTTTAGTGTCAGAGCTTTCAGGCAGCTTACCAGGACAAGGACAACAAAATCCTGTTGGATATGACTTTCACCCTTACGGTTGTGCTCCCCTTCTCCATATGCCTCTTGTCTCTGACTTTTTTCCCTGCAGCAATTCATACCATGTGCTTGGCCATCCTGGCAACGTGGAAGAGCTGACATGTCTCCAGAGTATGAGAATTTTAATTTAGCACAGAAATGCCCTCCTGGATTCTGTGCTGGTGCCAGCAATAGCTGTGCTGTGAGGATACAGCCCTGTGGAGAGGGGACACAGGTCTGGTGCCAGGGGAGCCACGAAGGGCCACCAGTGCCACTCGGGCCCCGTGACTGGGCTGGTGGGACCCCGGGAAGATGTTTGCACCCCAAAACCCTCTTGCCCAGGGCGCTTTGTTCAGGGAGAGCTGTGAAAGCAAGGCAAAGAATTTTTTTATTTCCGAAGGGAGCAAATTTAAGTTTACATCTGTTAACGACGGCTGCTCCTCGTAACAGGGTGGGCACGGCAGTGTTCGCTGGCATTTGGACCCTGCTAACGGCTGCACGGCTCCTGGGCATGAATCACAGGGCGCATTGATAAGGACGGACATTACTCATCAGAATACCATGGACCCGATGCAGCAAAAGTGTCACGGTCTATTTTGAAAATGTTATCTCACGCTCGTTTCCTCGTACATCAGGCATCAGCCTCCACAATAATCCACTAAAATAGGACGTTGCTTGTTTCTAGGAAAGATCTCCTGCTACTTGCTGTCTTTCAGCCGGGTTTTATTTGTGCACGATCACCCATAACAGGGATTGAATTCAATTCAAGGATTCAATAGGGATTGAATGAAGCCGGTAGGTAACCAGCCTCTGACCGCAGAGCTGCTCACCCGTGTCCGGTGGCAAGAGCTTGGTCTGCCCTGCCAACACTTCTGTGTGCTCGCTCCTGCAACCAGCCTTCACCGGGGTTTAACGTTTCTGCACAGGTTTTATTCGGAGGATGATCTAGCTCACCACAGTTCATTTCTTCTCTTATTTCAGATCTTGGTGCCATTCAGGTCACGACCAGTATTCCTATTAGCACAATACTTGGGTTTTAATTAAAAACTGATCCTAGCTTTGCAAATAATATCGTAAGATGAATAAGGGCAAGGAACAGAACCCACTTTATTTGACATCCTTCTGGTGAACAATAATGAAGCCTTTGAATAGTCCTGTTACTTCCATTTTATTTATTTCTGTGGATCTACTTCCAGGGCATGACTCAGGGCAGCATAGTCTGGGCCTTGATGATTTAATACCTCTTGCTGACAAGGAAGCTTTACTGCTCCAACCCTCCAAGTATTCTGAATATTTCATAGCTTGTCTCTGTCCTGATCTCTCCATCTTCCCTTAAAATGTGGCTAGAATTTGGCTGCTACATTGCAAAACGGACCTATCATGTTTTAAGCTTTTTCCTGAGTTCCTGAAGAGGCCACTGATTATGTATGATGCATCTTCCAGAGACAACCAGTTTTGTGCCATTTTAGACCAATATTTAAGCACGTAATTACATCTGTGTTGTAGCCTAATGACCAGTTACTGTTTAGCTTACAGTTACGATCATATCTGAATCTATCCTGGCCTTTTTGCAATCCAAAAAATGCTATCAACCAACTAAACTTCTCTGTCCCTTAGGAAATACTGCATGGTTCCCATTGTGTTGAGTAATCGTGAGCCTCACTTAAAAGTGAATCTGGTGTGCCTGAGAATATCATAGTATTTGACATGGTCAGTGAGAGAATCTCTTTATGTTCACTCTTCCTTTCTGTGTGTGTGCGGCCGATGGTAAGTGGGAATGGGGCTCCTGCCTCAGCACTGTCCCAAAGGCCAGTGACTGGGCTTTCTGCACAGAGCAAGCGGGCTGGCAGCACTTCCGAATGCCTCAACTTTTAATTTTGCTTTTTGATTATTGTGCATATCTTTACCTGCACATGTGCCTACGTGAGTTTCTGAGCTGCTTGTTCACTCCTCAGGTAACACTGTAAGTCCTGAGACAGCTGGAGGAATAAAGTGCTAAAGGAAGGGTGGAAGAACCAAGCCCATCCATATTATGCAGTCAGGCTAGAAAGACTCAAGGCATATCAGCATTTTGTAATATCAGCTACTTTGATATATTTAGGGCATCACCATTGGTATGTTCCTCCACGTATATATTTAAATTTGCCTTCTTTCCAAAGTGTGTTGGTGAAAGCCCCTATTCAAAGGAGAAAAGCCGACAACCTTCAAGGAATGCCTGCAGAGGAAACTCAAGCCATCTCATAGCAGAGGTGCAAATGTGGCCCCTCCAGCCCTGTGTATCCTACATGTCTTTGTGATGGCACCGCGTGACAAAACCTTTCCTGAAAAGCTCCAGCATCACTGTTACGATGGTACAGGGGAGTTACAAGTGCCTGAGACCAGACTGCCAGCCAAAGAGGAGAAAGCAGAGGCACACCTGAGTGGGCTGGTGGGATGTAAACAAAGCAAACAGCAGATATCCAGAAGGAAGACTATGAATGGAAGGAGTTGGATCAGAAGACAGTGAGCTTAGCCCTCGCATCCAAACACAGACATATACAGGGACCCACTAATACTTATATGAACATACTCTGTTCAACATAAGAACATTATCTCACACCTTATGAAGAAGGCTTTCCTCAGCTTTTCAAATTCAAATTCATTGGGAATGATAGAAAAATGCTGAAGTCTTGCAATAAAATGCATTACCATAAAAAATGCTGTTGGCCAAACCACACAGGAAATGTAATTCTACGTTAGCATCCGAAACAGCTGAAAAGCTGTAGTCTTAAGAGCTGACCTCAGAAATCACGTGTGCATGTTTGAGGATGAGTGCCAATTCAGTCCTTGGTAGCAGAGACTTTGCAGGAGAAGCTCTCAGCTGTACTCCGGACTGCTCTGTGTGTTTAGGAACCCACCTTATCTGCTGTCTTTAAGTAAATTCCCCCTTCCCTTCCTTATAGGAAGGGGACAAAGCCAAGGAACAGCCTGTTCAAAGTCCTGGACAAGGGGGACCCTTCTGTTTCTATTAATCTGTGGAAATACTATGAATT
Organism: Pandion haliaetus; assembly: GCA_013401275.1. Classification (NCBI taxonomy): domain Eukaryota; kingdom Metazoa; phylum Chordata; class Aves; order Accipitriformes; family Pandionidae; genus Pandion; species Pandion haliaetus. Next base: position 42,158 of record VYZV01010846.1, read on the forward strand.
CAGGTTGAAATATAATTGATTAAATCAATGGTATTTATCGTTACTCTTCAGATTTCATTTTCAGTCTTTTATTTGAACTTTCTTCCCTATTAACTTCCATGATAAGGTGAAGGTAGGAGGGAGTTATCTGTATAAAAAAGTTGAGGGAAGTATTTTTTCACCCATATTTAGAAACAATAAGTAAGTTTGCTGTTTTAAATCCACTTCACCTTAAACAATGCCATTCTGACCATACTCTTCTGAGGCAGAGGGTTCAGGTTTGGATTTGGTTCAAAATAGGCATATGAAGGAAACTTGTTCTTTTGTTTTTCCCAGCTGAAGAGAATTGGTCATTTTTAGTCATTCCTTGTCATCTTTTCACCCCTGTTCTCTCAGACACACCCTGCTTCTTTTCCTCTCTTGCTCTTGTTTCACATTCATGCCCATAGCAGAAGCACTCGGCAGGCTGCAAAGTTTTCTGAAAACATGGGCAGACTTTCTTAGCCCAGAGAGACATATTCACCCTTGACTGAATCCCGTTAGCTTAATGCGTTATGCATGTTAACTTTTGCTATGCTGTCCTGGGTACTTGATGCAGTCCATGACATTAAACCCTATTTCTAGAGCTGTAAATGTAAATCGGTGTTCCTGGGGGTCACGTTCCAGTGATATTTGTATAGACGGATGCTACAGTATGATTTGTCTATCTACTATTGTAAGCCTTTAAGTCTTCCAATGCAGTAGCTTGCAGGGCCTGAAAAGGAGGTTTACTGGGAATTTAAGAAAACAAGAAAAAATCATAATGGGCTTATGAAGGAATTAATGAAGTTCATTTTATTCTGTAAGGCAATATATTTGTATAGCTGTGTCTATATATTTTTCTGCTAATGTATGCAATACAAAAGCTACGTACTGATTGCTGTGACTCGGCAGCAGCTGTTTTGATCATCACAGAGAGAAGATATCCACCTGCCAGCTTGCAGCCCGCTTTCACTTCCAGGGAGAAACCAGTATTTCAGAATTTTTACCAGTGTAAAAATTAAGGCAGGCTTATGTGAATTGATAAACTGTGCCATCACTTGGTTCTGGTGACAGGGCAAAGCTGAGGTGCAAAGCAGCAGCTGCCGTGTGCTCTCAGGTGGAAATCCAGCCTTACTTCTTTGCCCCTTTTCCCGAGTTTGGGATCCCTTCCCTGCTGTGTCCCAAAGCCAGTGACTACGGCCATTTCTTTTCTCTCTAGCCTCTCTCTTCTGCTGCATTCTCCTATCCCTACCACTCCTCTCTTTTTTCAAAGTGAAATAACATTCTTCAAAAGTTTTAAGCTGCCAGCATTGCTGGAGGTAATTACCAAGCAGGTCTTTAGTCAAGGAAGAGAAGGCACAGTAAGATGCAGTGGCTGAAAGCTGGAGGTAGACCAGCTCGGAGCAGAAATACGGTATGCTTGTAACTTTTACAGCCCAGGGACAGGAGCCAGGCGCAGGGGAGCAGGGCACCCCAGGGTGCTGCAGGCTGCTCTGCCCATAGGTCCCCGTTGGTTGCCCTTAGGCACGTGCCGTGCCCAGGGATGCGCTGCAGAAGGACTTCTCAGGTCGGCAGCGAGCACAGGAGCTCCCTCTCGCCTACTGCCCGTCTTCACTATATGTACTGGTGGTCATCAGCCGATGAGCTACCCGTGTAAAGCTGAAGTGTGTTCGCTGCCCTGTATTGAGGACTAGTTGCGAGTTGCTGAGCGCTGGCCCGATTCTGCAGCAGGACTGTGTGGGATTTCCCAGGTTTTGGCACTTTCTTCAGTGAAAGCAATAGAGCCTGCAGTGGAGTGCTCACCTTCCCCCAAAACTGTGCTCTTGTGCTAGGTGCCAGGAGGCTCAGGACTTCAGCTCCATCCAGGGAGTTAATCCCAAAAGCACAGCACAGATTGCAGCCCCTATTGTAAATTCCTCAGAGTTTAAAAAAAAAGTTCCTCATTTGGGGACTTGGTACTATAATTCTTCCTCAGCTCAAGTCATTTTTATACGGAAATGTTGGAGTCAAATCCTTTCTATTTTTTACTAAATAAGCGATATCAAAGAAGTGAAAGCATGTACCACATCGCACGGCAGGCTGTGTAGCAGACAAGATACGCTTGTATGACAATGCTATCTCTCTCTCTCTCACACACACACACACACACACACTCTGTCATTAACAGAGTCATTCCTAACCTATTACAGAATGTGTTTGTATGTCAGCTCTTGTATTTTTAGCATTTATGTTTGTGATACTGATTTTTATGTCCTGCTGTGCAGAGGAGACATTATTAGAGCAGCAGCCTTTTGGGATTGCAGAAGTATTTCCCTGTCTTCCTTCTCATGTGATACTCTGTTTTGAAAATAACAACAAACAGATATTTCTTACTTCTCAAACCTACTGTTTTGGTTTTACTGCAAATAGGTAACTTACAGGGAACAAAGCTAGGACTCTATATACTCCTCCAGACTGCAATTATTTCTTTATAATTAAAAAATCACTCCCTTGCTGTTTCTCTCCTTCAGGATAATTATTTAATGTAAATGAGTCCTTCTTGCACAGACACTGCCTCTCTTTCTCAGGCTTTTCATCTTTGCCAGGGCTGATTAAAAAGCCTGTCTATGACTGAGAGCTCGGCTCATGTTTGGGAATAAAACTGAAATCTAATGTTGCAATTGCAGCGGCATAAAGGGCTTCTTTGTGCTCCTCCGCACATGTTTGAATGCTGAAACCTGGCTGCCCTGGAGGCTCAGCCCCTTGCGGGTCAGGAGGCCAGGACGTGCCCTTCTCCTGAGGCGGACACGCTGCCGCTGCTGGGCACTAGCCCGACCCCGCAGCACGGAGAGGAAAAACCCGGTCCAGCCTGGAGCATCTGCCTGGGCCGGCTGACATGTCTCTTATCTGGTTTTCCCACTTGACCAACAAGCTGGAGGAGCTGTTACCTGCTTAATTGTAAGGTTTGGTTTATTTTGCTTTCCTTGTCTTGATATCGGATGGGTGTTACGAGGGAAACCGGAGAGCTACCCTCAGGCAACGTTCAGTAGGCACAGCTTACAGTTTAAGGACATTCAAGACACAGGCTGTGTAGTGGTGGTGGTCACACAGCAGAGCATCCCCACAGCCTCACCTGTGCTGGATAACAGTGGGTACGAGCTCACCTTCACAAAACCCATCCATATCATCTCACCACGCTCCCTCCTGCATGTTACCCCTGCTCCCATGGTGTCTCTGGGTGCCCGTCTTGTAGGCAAGGAGCTTTCTCATTCCCACCTTCCTTCCACCTGGTCCATTAAGCTTCCTGCAGATTGCACCAGTATTGCCAGGAGCTTGTGAGAGCTGGTTCCTTGGCCTGCCTCTGTCTCCGTTTTGAACCTCTCCGTGCGGGACTGTGTCCATGGGGACTCAGATCCCCATAACCATGGGCAAGGAAGAGACGTTAGGGAGGGTGAAGGAATGAGGATTCCTCTGAAACAAGATCCCCCAGATTTGGAGACTAACCCTCTGTGCCATTGTACTTCAGGCAGCTCATCCCAGAGCAGTCAGATGCTGAACGAGCATATCAATAAAGAGCTTTGTCCTACTCTCACGGGGAGAGAGTCCTGACGATGCCGGCAGGAGAAGGCTGGACCTTAGTGAAGTTGTGAGACCCAGAGCGACAGGCAGAGGCAGAAAGAGGTAAAGGGACTTTGCCCTCGATGCAACTAGAGTCAAGCCTAGGTTCATATTTTGGGATGGTTTTTTTTTAAAGCAGGATTGTGGTGTTAGTAGGTGACTTGTCTCATTCACCCTGATGTCCTCAACACGTACCAAGTTTCCTGTGGACACAGTGAACCGTCGTCTGTATAGACACATGTAACAGCATCCATCAATCTCATGTGGGAAAGTAACCCTATAAAGAAGAGGGACAAAAGAACACTATTTCCGTTATTCGATGCTCAAAACAACAGTTACTATGTAGTGAGTTCCACTACTAGTTTTCGCAGGCAAAAAATGAATGAATATAAGAGCTTTCCCTTCTTTCTCCAGATTTCCTTGTCCCAAAATGTTCTCACTAGGAAATGGAGATGTTTTAACTGCCCTGTGCTGGAGGAGGGTCTTGGAGCGAGGCTGTAACCAGAGATCTCTTCTGTGAACAAATGGACGCATTTGGGGAACCTGAACTTTCCTTATGTCAGGACACTTTTACCACGGAGATAAAATTTCTGAAATTATTGAATTTAGTACGGGGCATACATGTGTAATTCAGTACCATTTGAACAAAAATTAATTATGCAGGGATCATTTGTAACCCAGTTAATCTTTGGAAGTCTCTCACATTTTACGTAGCCTGTACTCAGGATAAACTCTAATTCCAGTAAATGAAGGTGAAACTACTGTAATTACTTCAAATTGGGCTACAGATATTAACTAATTAGTTGGTATGAAGGTTCAAATTCCAAGGCCTTTAAGGACTATGCAGTTTGGAAGGGGCTTTAGCAAAATTTAGCCAGGTGTGAAGTACACAAAGAATAAAGCTCACTCCTTGTAATTTTGCTAGAAACATTTTCTCAAATAAAAGGGGGTTAGGCAGTCAAATGAAAAGGAACCACCTCAGAACCACTGTAGGATCATCAGCTGAGAAATGCAGTCCTCAAAGCCCTTGCTAATTGATCTTAGAGGTGCCGAAAATTGCAAGGTCCTCAATGGAGCGCCTGCATGGATGTGTGCCAGCAGTGGCATGTCCCTAGCCAGCTGGACTGAAGCCAGCTCTGACCCATGACCTGCCCAGCCGTACCAGTATGCCCCTGTGTTAGAGCCACTGAGGCTTCTCATGTCCTTGTGTAACAACAGCTGATGTTAGTCCTTGGAGGGGATGGGGTGAAGACCTGACCACTGTTGGGCCATGGTCTTGCTGGGGAGTCTAGCCTGTACTGTCCTGAGCTGGCTTTACCGATGTTCATCCTAGGTACTTCTCCACCTACATATTCATTAAAGATCCTGCTTGCTGATTAGGCTTATGATGTTGCCTGCTCAAATGTGCATCTTCAAATTATGGAATATATAGGTCTTTCTGTAAAGTGTACTGTGCCCATTTGAATTGTTGATGTTTCTCTTTATCCCTGGACTTCTCAGCCATGTTCTGCTTCATCAGTGAGTGTGCACGACATGCAGTTGACTCCTGACTGACAAGGTGTAGGCTGCATAATGCAATCATTGGTGGTGACATATTTGAGATCTGCTTTTTATAAATATTCTTTAAGAGTTTCATAACACATGAACGTCTAGTGAACATCCCTGTCAGAAAGCAAATTCACCAAATGTTTGGGGAAGAGAAGACAAAGAAGACATAGCAGCAAAAATTATTTCAGCTGCTATCCTGAGTGAAACATTTTGTGTTTTAAAACATTTTGTGTTTTAATTGTCTGCCTGTCTTTCAATCTCTTTTCAGGACATGACTAGAATCGTAGGCACACCAGCAGATGGGGATTAACTAATTCGGTACACAGAAGACAGCGTCACCTTCTTGCAACTTAGGCTGTCATGCTGTGAACAGTTAGGGTCCAATTTCTCAAGCTGGTAGACAAGTCAATATGCGCATATGCTATTGAGTGAGTTTCCAAAGCACCTTGGTAGGCTTACTGTCTAAATCCTCCTGGATTCAGTAGGAGAAAAATTATACGTTCATAAAAGGACTGGCGTATCTGTGACTGTCTTCACAAGAGGACTGTCTTCTTTACGGTCTATACACAGCGGTTTTCACTTTGCATAATCAAGTCATTTTCCTTCTTAGTTTCTGCCTTGCCTCGTCACCTTCCCAGCCCTGTCTGCCCAGTGCTCTTGCTTCACAGGAAGCGATGGGAGGGAGTGTTTTCCCCAGGGCCTCTCTATGAGTGTTCTAGCTCCAAGGCCCAAAGCTAGGGATTACCACATCTTTTGATGTTGCTTTCTGAGGCAGCATTTTTTATTAGCTGTTTGATCATACATTTAATTTCATTCAATATTCTTTTATTAACAGAACAAATGTGTCGTAGAAACTCTTTGCTAGAACCATTGGTGAAAAATTGCTGATTTTATTGAGTTTCCCTCCCCTTTGTCTTTCTAACATCCTTTAGATCACTCTGGGTTCAACAAGACTGCTAATGTGCTCTCTGTTTCCAGAGAAAATGGAGACGCGGTCCTCCATGCCCCATGGGACAACACGTTCATCCTCAGAAGGGGGTTGTCACTGTGTCTCAGTGGCTCATGGGCCGCTACTTCTGAGAAAGCAGCAGGAGCTGACCCTTGCCTTCCAGCATCTTCTCCGGTAGCTACACGGTGTCTGCTTAGGATCCCATTTTGAGGTGCTAAACTCTTCTCCTAGGTTATGTGTAAGCATTTGCTCTTAACTTTAGTCTGTGGACTGCCCTTGTAGAGCTGGACGTTTCCTTGCTAGGCACAGGAATACAACACTAAGGTCTTTGAGAGTCTGGCAGGAGTCTTACTAACAATGAAACCTCATGAAATATCCCATAAGGCTTTTCCATAGCTTAGAGTCCTTAATTACCTAGCTATAGCTATTCCTCAGGTACAAAGACAGCTTTGTGTATCTTCTCCAAGCTCAGCGACACAAGTGCTTAATACAATGCAGCTTCCTAAGTCTTAAGAAGACTTAAAGTATTTCATGCTGATTTTTTTATCTGTGGAGGATGGCACTTGGCAAACAGGATAGCTGGTGTATCTATACATATATAGGGTGTGCTGTGGCAGTCCTCCTCATCCATCCTCTTTCCTTGATACTTACTTGGAAATGAGATATTTACACATTTTCAGAAATTTTTGACTCGTATTAGTTAGAGCCATGAAAAAAAAAATGCATTCTTTACTGTGATTTCTTAAAGTGCTGCTCTTACCTTTCCATTGCAGTAACTTTTTCTGTTTGGTTGACTGTTTCTGTAAAAATAGATCTGAAGCACAATTGATCAAATGAAAGCTGTTGGAAATGAGCCAGTTTGATTAATTAGTTAGCCATTTTCTAGCAGTGTTTTTAATCTAACAAACACTAGTCAGTCAGTGGCAGAACAGATTGTGGTTTAACTTAATACATGTAATTATACTCTGCATAGATTGAGTTTCTTCAAACAGGCTCCTATTAAAAAATGAAGGCATGTCATGATTGATCAGGTTTTAATCCTTCTGCACTGTGGCCTCGTTGATAGATTGTTAGTATACATTTATTATAACATCTGAGAACGCTTCACAAAATCAATTTTAATATTAATTATTTAAGTGGCTCACTAGAAAGAAATCTTCAGGGGGTGATGAATAATATTAATGCAGTCATCAGTTCTGATTGATTCCTTCTCGGCTGACAAAAATGAGCTTTAATTGCTAGTAGCCCCAGGCAAAGTCAGGACACCGCAAGTGTTCCCAAAACAGTTAATTTGAGCTCAGTACTCGGTGATGGATGTTTAGCAGAGGTACCGATGCGGTCTCATTTTGTGCTGGTGTAGCTCGAGAGAGTGAAAAGGAAGGTTTTTAAGGATGTTATTGTATGTCCTGAAGAAGTGGCAGCTCTACTGGGTTCAAGCGATCTTTCACTTACACATGGTCTTCCATTTCCCTTGCAAAACCTGAGCTGTGTAAATGCTTCCTAACAGTATGTGCCTCTGCCACTTTCTAGTTCTCAGTTACTACCCAGTGCAACCCCTGTGCAGAGATGAGGCCTTGCGGTTCTGCATCCTTCCTGAACCCCGTGCTGGCAGCTCAAATAATGAAGAAGCTATAGAAATGTCTCCGTTCACTCTTTCCATCCTAAAAGCTCCCTTCAGACAAACTGCAGAGAATTATATAGGCAAGCAAGTTGTCTTTATGAAGCCTGGGTGATGGGGAAGGAGGAGCACGCTACCTTTTTCTCTGGGGCAAGGTTAGCATTTACAGTGGAGGATGCCATTTACTCACGAAGAGAGCGCAGAACAGATCAACCTTTAATAAAGACTGATGTGTAGGAGGGAGCTCTGAGCAGGGCAGATCTAGCTGAAAATAGCTTTGTGTCCTTTGCTATCTTCAGGTGCAAAAAGCCAGTCTCCTGTTTTTCTGCAGGTACCGTGCGTTGAACACGGACCCTCCCCAGCTAGATCCCAGCCCATGCAAAGGATGCACCTTTCTGGACTTTGGATCTGGCTCAACAATCCCAAATTCAGACTTTCCTCTGCTTTCTCACCTTTGATTTCATAGCCTTACAGACAGGATTCCCCAAAGTACACTACCTATCAAGAAAAGAGACATCCCGTCATTCAGATGTTGTCTTTACTGCAAAGTTCATGATGCCTCTCCCAGTCTTGAAGAGGATTTACCAGAGGAAGTGGGTGAGGGAGCTAAAAGGCTACAGCTGCTCCTCCCCACCCCTGTTAGTAACCCCAGTGCTAACTTGCATCCCGTCTTTGCTGGTAAGTGATAGTCACTTGGCTGTGCACCCCAAGAACAGAAGCATCTGCTTTGCTTCCAAGCAGCAGGCTCTGCTGATAGTCAGTCACAGTGCAGGAGAATATAGTAATAATTCATGTGCATATAAATCAAATGATGCACTTAAAAATCTACCAGAAAAAGTGGATATTTTTTTTCCCAAAAAATACATCGTAGCTCAAAGCTTAATTAATTTGGGAAATATTGTGGCTTGCATATGTGGACAAATTTAGATGATCATATTATTCCCTTCCAGTGATATAATCTATGAGTGAGGTTTTCTGCAATACACTACCCTTTCTTGATTATGCAGCTTTTTCAGAAAAGTCCTATTATTTTTTTCATGTAAATACAACCAGAGGAGGATGGCTTTTGATTTATACACAAATCAATACTCCCTTCTGATTGAACTTGCACTGCACTGTTGTAATTATATTCATGGATTTTGTGTAGGTGTAAGACAGGAAGCAATTATCAGCAGCAGCCATGAGCGAATATAAAAGAAATCTCACTTTTCTTTGGAACCATAACATTAATGACATTCTCTATCTAACGTCAGCCCCTTTCACATGACTTCTGCTAACTGCACTGTTGTTTAGCAGAGGAAAAAGTAATAGCAGATAGCTGTGATTAAATAACATCTGCATGAATTTAGGGTTCTGCAGTTTTTGGAGCTTTGCCTCACTGAAAAAAGCCAATGTTTTTAATTTGTATCAAAACAGGTGATGGGATAATTCAAGCATTTTCTTTCCTGTTGAGCTGGAAGTTAATCGTGGCTGTAATTCATTCCTTGGTGATTCTCTGCAGTGGCAAGTGTCGCAGGAGCATTTAAGGAAAGTGTCATCAAGGTAGTTTCACTGGGAAAACGCATGGTAAAATAAATGCGTAAATAGTTTGCTTAAGGATGGTCTGAATCATTTTAATTACCAGCATTCAGTCACCAGTGGGCTCTGGAGGGGTATCACTGTAACACAGGCATTGTTAAGGTAAAAAAAAGCTGTCACCTAAACACTAATATGAGATGTCTGACATAGAAATACATCAGAGTCACCAGGATGCAATAGCGTGTGCCCAGCTGAAGTCTTAAGTTTGTTCCCGAGGTGTATCCACCAACAAGTGCTATCCCTACCTCTGCTCAGGGGAGAAAATACCTTGGGCATCAGTGACATACCGTGTTGGGTTTAGGGGCTCTGAGTTCATTGAACTGATTTGCCCCTTCTCTTGTTTTGTAAGGTGCTTTTACAATGAAATTTTATCACAGACTTTGTATCATATCACACTTATTATATCGTAGACTGAAGAGCTTCTATTTATGGCTGTCTGCTGCTTCCACCTCTTAGAGGGCCACTTCCAACTAGCTTTAAAGCTGATGTGCCTGAAGTGGGATTTTTTTTCTTAATGATAGTAATTAACCTCTGAATTGCCAACTTCACCCTTGCTTATTCCTTTCTGCCAATGCATTTTTGTGCGTGTATAGACTTGCTTATCTGTAGAAAATGGGGACCTGCTAATCCATGTATTTGCACTTAATGTGTAGCTCATTTCAGGTGTAAGGCTAGGTATGTGCTTACCCTAAGGATGCATTAACTTTTTTTCCCACTTGAGCTGAGATTTTTGCATTATAATCCCAATTCCACATTTAGGTGTCAAAGCAGATTATCAAAACCTTTATTGTAATAATAACCATAGTGTTCACAGATTTCACTAAAAGAGCACTGTTGAAAAGCTGAGAATCTATTTAGGGCTTAAATAAAGGCTCAGAAGATTAACTTCTCCCCCTTTTATAAAGTAATAGCTGGGAAGAGAGGGCTGGTCTCTGTAGCGGGTACTTTAATGTCTTCTGCGGGGACCCTATATACGTCTCCATACCTAAGGGACTTATCTATCCTGCCCTAAAGTCACTGAGTGGCAGCCTGAACCCCAGAGGTCACCAGTACTGCAGCTGCTCACTGGAGTGCCCTGGCGTACGAGCATGTTAGCTCAGATGTGTGCGTGTGCGTGTGCCGAATGTTAAATGTGTGCTGTTAAATTTTACAAAACACACGATATGGAGCATATGCTGAGGATGTGGCTTGATGCTGGCAAAGGGGACTAGAGCTGATACCTGAGCTAACAAAAAGCTCCTTCAAACAATGGTAACAAGCTGAGTTGTTTTGAGGACAGGCAAATGAAAATGGTGAGTTTGTGTTGACTTGGTGCTCGGCATCCCACAAGCAGACCAGGAATGCTGTCAGTGTGCCATGAAGCCAAGACCAGAGTGACTGCAATCTGCAGCTTTCCTAAGCCCCAGAAGAGCTGACCTGGCCTTGGGGACACTGAGCCACGGCCAGTGATGAGGAGGTACTCCTTGGTCTTCCAGCAGATTCACAGTGGCTGGGCTGATTGGCACTGCCGAGAGAAATAAAATGCTGCCGAATCCAGATTAGTCAGGCTGTCACCATAGTAAAACACCTTGGGTCTGTGCTGCTTTGATTTGGTTTGAGTGCAGCAGAGGCCGTGGCTGGGAACCGCTGGGAGCACATGCTGAGGGACACTTTGCATGGCTGTGGATTCCAAAATAACCAGCACTTTTTTTTTTGCTACAGAGCAGGCAGCAACATTAAAAGAATAAATAAATACACAAGACGAGAGGATGCCGTTCTGTGAGAGCTAATCCCCCCTTGGCCCCTCCTTCGGCTAGCTGGGCTGTTTGCCTTTTTATATTTTGGATTTACGCCGCTGGTGGGAATGTACATTCCTCGTGATTTCAGACAGCTGGATTCTGTATTTGAGAGCTTGGGCTCCCAAAGTTCAATCCAGATTTATGCAAAATTTGCATAAACATGAACACAAAGACATAAACAAATATGAAGGCTTTGAAGCACACCCCATGGCTTCCCATCCGTTCTCATTGGAGTGGGTTGCGTTGCTCTTGGGTTTCTGGGTATCCCCAGATTAACTACTGAAAGGCCAGAAAGGCTTGAATGCTGCAGTGTTTGATTTCTGGGAAGGATCCCAACAGCTGGACTCTTCTCCGTGGGATACCATGCCTGGCTTTGGAAAGAGTCCCCAACATTAGGATCCAAAGGGGGCTGGGCAGGATTGTGTGGGTGTGAGATGCACATGCACAAACACAGAGGGATACATCAGCTCGCGAGGGCACAGCCTAATAACCAGGGATTTGCTGGTGGGGCTTTTCCTTCTGTCTTTTGGGAAGGGGGAGGGGGAAGGACATATTTCTCCCCCTCACCCTTAGTTCTTGCCTTTCGTCATTCATCGCAATCTTGAGCTTCCTGTATTTGGGTAAATAATGTTATCATCTGTTTCCAAAAATGGTTTGGGACAAATTCTTCTTGGAAGTCCTTCCCACGCAGTTATATTTCGGTGTCCTTTATTTCCCAGGCAGGCAGCAAGACCTTATGGTTAGGCTATATCAGTTTCCCCTCCCCACCCGTCAGCTGTCTACCACACTGAGATAGGACCACCTAACATGATGTGTTGTAACTGCGGAATAATCGTCAGCAGTGTTTTCTGTGCTACAGTTAGGAGGACATGGGGTTTTACTGACAAAGCAGACTTTGAAAATTGAAAACAACAGCTAAAATAAAGATTTCTGAACTAACAGCAGCAAAAGCAGAGCTTTATTAGCATAAAAGCCCTCAGAATCTGTTTGTAAATTGGCTCTCTGAGATAGAAGAACGGTCGCTCACATGCCATGAGCCTGACAATTTTTCATGCTGCCGCATGAGAAACCGTAACTCACTCGAGATGTTTTGCCGCGAGCAGAGGGCAAGCCTCCTCCCACCCATCTAAACACAAGTGTCTTGCAAAGGGCTGGCTTGCCATCACAAAGGCCTGGCTGACCAGAGGAAGAGCCTAAACCCCAGCCTGAAGGGCTTAAGCATAGTAAGGAGGATGGCTGTGAGTCGAGCAGATGATTCACCTGGCCTCAACCTGCGGTTGCTGCCCTGGGGAGCGAGGCTGACTGCCTCCCCCAGGCAGAACATGGCACCAGGGTTGGAGCCACCTCGCCCACTCTTGCAGTAGGAAAGATAGGCATCGGCTCTGGCCAGGGCGAGTGTGAAACCGGCCCATGGCAGAGGCCAAAATGAAGCTCCTCCTCACCGTTGTTAGAAAGGGCCACCAGTCCACGGGCCATTCACGCCTCTCCCACTTCCAGCTGCTGGGCTCTGGCCCACCCTCCCAGGCATCATTTCCACCTCTTCATACTCACCATCTCCTCTCCACACAGCTGATCGTAACAGTGCCTAGAAGGCTGTTTGTGCTGTTCCAGTAGTAGTAATTTTCCCTTGAGGAGTTGTTAAATGAGTCACTGGAGGGAAAGTGAGCGTACTCCTGCATGTCTGAGCCAGACGTGTCAGGTTCCTTGAAACCAGGGATTGCAGGCAGTCATCTGGTGAGGCAAAACACAAGTCATACTGCTCCAATGTTCTCCCATTCATTCAAAGCAGAAAAGCTCTGCAATGCAAGTGTGAGGGTGCTTGAACGTTTTAGCTTAATTGGTTTAGCTAGGCTGTGGCGAAGGCCCAAGAACAAGCAAAGAGTTAAAAATATTTTTCTCCAATTTTCTCTGCTGGGTGTTGCCTTCTTATCATAGCCATGAGAAGGAGACCTGCTAAAGGCCTTGGCTTCGTAATGGTGAATAACAGACGTGGGCCGTGGATGAGCAAAGCTCCCTGGTTGAGAGTGCAGGGCAGGGCCACGAGATCACAGGCTTCACACTCATCCTCCTTTGGGAGTCATGAAGAGCTGTGTGTGGAGAGCTGCCCTCAGATGTTTTAGCCACAAGCGTCTATGGAAGCTCCTATTAGCAGTGAACTCTATAATACATCCTTAATGACCATAATTATCATAATTAACAAGATTACAGGTGATCTTAGGCTTTGCGTCTGCACAAATTGCAGGTATGTTGGGGGTAGCTAAAATACTTAGACGGCGTGAGCACAGTACATCTTGGAAGGTCAGAGTGTGGGGCGGCACAGCAGAGAGAGGGAGAAGAACCTTCAAGAGAGGAGCAATATTATTGAAAAAATTTTTTTTGTTAGTTGTTGCTAAAAAACCAAACTAAAAGTGCAGTGGAGAAATTGGTGAGCTGATGCTGTGTGTGGCTTAGGAGGGACCTTCATGCTTGATTTGTGGCAAGATGTTTTACCATGGAAAGGAACAGCTTCTCTGCTGTACAGGGGCAGGTTTCTTAGCCAGCAAGTCTGAAGAGAAGGAGGAAGAATTGGAGAAGGGAGATCTCCACCAGCTTGAATCTCTGCTTTTGATGAGGATCGTACCTCAGTCGGCCATGTTTCAGATCTCCAATAAAAGCGTCACGCTGGTATCATCCGAATGGCAGGTTCAGGTTCTGCAGCTACGCCCGCCCAAGGTGTTTCAGCTGCAAGCTGTGCAAGATGTGTGGGAATAAGTGTGAATGAAAGTAACTTGTTCTTATTTTCTCTCTTTCCTGCCTGTTTGCAATTTTGATTGGATGGCAGTGCTTAGCGAAAACAACTCAGCCTCTGTGAGGGATGGTAAGCTTCAGAATAGGGCATAAAACCAGCTGATATTTTAAGACAGATGATTAAAATAGACATCTGCAGGGCTCGAAGAGTACAGCTGCTTAATGCAGCTTTGAGAGTTGAATCAGCAGATTCAGGTACAGACGCTGTCCTGATGCATTTCAACTCTCCATGTTATTTTGATGCACACATGGTAATGTACATTGAGATGGTGTACCAGGGCTCACATGAATTAAACTGTTGATCACAGGATACTTGGTGCTTCTTTCAGATATAGCATGTGGGGTCAGGAGCCTGGTGTTGTGTGCCAGGGGTCTGTCATGCTTTATTTTCACGTATCAGAGGAGCTAAAGACATGTAGGGCAACCCAGAGCACCCTTCCTTTGTCCCCTCCAAACCCCTGCGAAGGAGACACATAGCCTGTGGGGTGGAAGACTTTGAATCCTACTAAACCATATTTTTCAAGAGAGGAGGAATCTAAAGATTTGAAACCAGATGGGAAATATTAAGGGGCAGAAGCATATGAACATGTGTTCTTAGCCAGGAGGGCTCCTTTCTTATTTGGAGATCTTTGCACCATGAAAGAAGAGCAGACTCCTCAGTAGTGTTCAGGACTAACTTCAGCATCCACAAATGCATCCGTAGAGAGCCAGATCCCATGGATTGTCTCACGTCTCTTGACAGAAGAGAGGATATTTATTTCATATTTCTTCAGAGAACTGCAGTGGATTTATACTGGGGGTTCCCTGGGAGCACTTGTGTTGGGGATGTGGTGTCACACTGCACACAAGAGCTGTGCCTCCAGCCCTTTGAAACAGGCTCTTTGTTCTGCCCTGGCTGGTTGCGGTGGCAGGTGAAAGCGGGACTTAATACCCTGTAATGTGAATTCCTAACTCTCTGCTTTGCATCCTTATCAAAGTCAGCAAGAAGACTGCCTCCCCAGTCTGTCATCCAGGAGGAAGTCTCTCCATTGAGACCCTCATGCTTTGCCCCGCATTGTGAAAAGGTAAATTACGTTCCCATAAAGAACCATCTTGATAAGCTGGCTCAAAGAAGCCATGTGTGTTCTTTGTAAACCACACTGATTAGCTTTCCTTTTAAAGTGGAGCTGAGCCCCTGGGGTTGTCCTGTCTAAAATAGGTGGTTATTCAATACACTGGAAAGTGATTGTCCTATAATTAAAGTAATTTCAGGGTGTTCGGTTACTGACCTCCGCCTGGACACTGGAGGGTGGAACTGCCTGCCTGCGGGCTGGCTGAATAATTGGAGCTGCCTCTCCACGCCGGAGCGTGCAAACCCGTCTGCTGTCTAAGGCAGCATGAATTTGCGCTGTCCCACCATATTATGTCTGCGCTGGGCAAACCTTCCTAACTGGATCCTGCCAAGCAGGGCTGTTTTGCATCATCCCCTACCCCTTTTGCTTCAGCTAGCTCCAGAGGTTGGCTAAATAGCAATGTGTTTCTTTAATAAAGAAAAAAAGGTGGTGCGAGCTGCCGTCGGTGAGAGTGTAGCGGCTCCAGGATCGTTCACCAAGGAGCTAGAGATGTCTGCAACTCCTATGGACGCAGCTGAATTGATTTTTAACCATCCACCATGGGTGCTGCTCACAGCGTGGCCACAGCATCAGGGATTGGGAAGCCTTCCTGGGAGAGGGAGAAAAGCCCGGTGGCAATTGTGGCCACTGGGAAGTCCCTGGGCTAGGTAGTCGGAAGCTAAGCCCAGCGTGCCTGTTGTCAAAATGTGCCTTTTGTTTCCTCGAGGGCACCACGGTTCCTTGCTGATGTTTTGGGTTGTATTCTGGCCTCTCTTTAATCTTCAGGCCTGCTAAAGCTTTGTGGAAATTGGGAGTTTCCTCCTAAAAAAGTCGGGACTTCACAACCGGACTGTCTGCTGTCCACAGCCGTATTTGCTCCGGTTTGGAGACCTCTGCCCTGCTGGGCCACTGCTCTCGGGGCTGGCTGACTCCCTCGGCTATAAACATTTCGGGCAGGGGCATTGGCCCCTCGTGGGTAGGAGAAAGACCGGAGGGCACAAGCATGTGCTGGGCGTGCGGCAGAAGGAGCAGCAGTGGGTAGGCAGCTGGGAGACCTGGGCTCAGCAGAAGCAGTTCCCTGGGCACAAGGCATCCTCTCCCTGGGAGATACGTCCCTACAGACATTTTCCATGTGCGACCCGGCTTTCTGTGCCATGTGCTAGAGGCAACCTCTTCCCACCTATCTGTCACTTTTTGAGGTTTAGCGTTTGATATTCTGTATTGGGCATTCATTTTCACTGCCTTATTTTTGAACTCTTTCTGTCTTCTGTTTAGAAACAGGTTTTCTGTTAGAGCTTCAGCTACAGGGGCTTCAAGGCACTGTTGAACTTTACTGTAATAAATTCCTGCTTTTCTCCCCACCCCTCTTTTATTTAGGATCTCTTGTCTTTACCCCAGTGAGTATTAACTAGGAATCTTAATATAATTATGCCTATTTCTGTAAACAGTTTTGAACAAAAGGGAATGGTATCCACTGCTGTAGTTTTATAAGAACATGGATTTCTAAATATTTACTAAATCGGCAAACTAGCCAAAAAAGAAAAAAGCCCCCAAGAGAGACAGACTGGCAGTGATATCAGCTAATGCTAAGTGTTTTGCTGGAGCAAATGTACTCACATGGCCTTGGGGATAACTAGCATCTGTAACAGGATCTGACAAATGCAACACTGACAGCAGAGGTACCCCAGGTTATATCACTTACTGCCAAAAACACCAACTCGGGAACAGAGCTAGGATCATGTTCCTGCAGAAATGCCTGGTAGGACCTTGTTGCAGAGTAGCTGTCGAGCATTCTACAAATGCTAAATGAAGTTAGTTCATGCCTCCAAAAAAGCATTGCTTGATTCACCCTACTTTGCAGAGGGTAGGCTGGTGGCTGCTTGGCGTTGTTGAGCCAGGAAGGCGAAGGAAGCCACAGGGTAGTGTGGGAGGTCTCCCAGCCCTGGCTGATAGTGCCCTGCAGTAACCACCAGATCAGGGCTTCCTTTCCCTGAAATCCTTACGTTTTCCTAACTCATTACGTTACACACATGAGATTTTGTGTAAAATTGAAAAGGGACTGAGCTTGCAATAACCGAAATCAAGGTAGCAAAAGAAAAGCCCAGGAGAAGTGAAAAATGAAACAATGATAAATCAAGCCTGGAACAAAAGTCAGTTTTATAGAGGTCCAAAGGGAGACACAGTTACATCATTTGATGCGGTGTAATTAATCAGCAATATGGATAGAAACTCCACTGAAAAGCTAAAGTTAGCCACACATGGCCTATCCACTCCCTCCCTTCCCCGTGATTCCCCAAAGGGAAAGTCCAGCCTGCCTTCATCCCAGGGTTGCACAGCGGAAACTGAGGCTAGGGGCCATGGATCATGGTGGGAATTAACTTCTCCTAGATGTTTCGTGGTTTCCGTTGCACTGTTGCATTGTGGCAGTGGAGGAAGGAGCTCACCCTTTCCTCCAACTGATTCAGGTGAGTCCTGATCTTGGGGTATATTGCTTGAGGAATTAAAAATTCACTGGGAACTTTTGGACCCCGAAGTGAACCCTGTGCCTGCCCACTCCTGGCAGTGGGTGGTGATAACTCTTTTATAATAACAATATTACATGGCATTGCGATGTACTGGGAAAAATCTGACTATGATCTGCCACTTACAGAGCATCCCACCTTAGCAGTTGTTCTGCCCCCATTGCCTCTATTTAGTTGCAGTTATCGCTTAAAAAAAAAAAAAACCAAAACCCAAAACCCAGGAGCAAAATGCTGCTTTGCAAAAGTCCTGAGAGCTGTAGGAGTAACCGTCATGTCTCCTGAAACTCTGTGGCCGTCTGGGGGGAAATTGGTTCACGTCAGGATCTTGCGATAGATTGAACCGTGAAATTTTGCAGCGAGATTTCACCTTGGATCCTTGGACCTGTCTTGTACCCTGGCTCCTGCCCCTCTCTAGCGGTAGGCGGCCTGGGGGTTACAAGACCTGGCTCTTGACTTCATGGGTAAGGGCTGATGGCTTTCTAAGTTCCTTGGACAGTGACCTTGGTGAAGCATTGTTTTAGTAGCATAGCTGGAGGGACGTGTTCACAGCACAGTCATTAGCCACACAAGTCAATCAAGGTCTGCAATGACCATCTGTACAGGGAGGGGATATTTAATTTCCTCGCTCACCATCTTTTTCCACCTCGTCAGGTGTCTGTGGTTTTGACCACAGTTATGCTTGGAAAATACAGGAAAATATGGCTATGTGGTTCATCTGGATTAATATAGTCCCTTGAGAAATCATCTCTGAAAAGGCAGCCACAGTGATAGTGGCTGCCTTCTCAGTCCAGGCTCGGTTAGTCAGTCCTCACCCACCCCCAGCACATCCCAAACCCACAGAGACAACCCCTGTATCTCTGTTTCTGAGACTCATTTTGCTTCTGAACAGTCATTCCTACGTCAGTGAAGTTAATCCTGAACACTTTTGATATTCCTCTCTTGACTTTATTACTTCTTTCTTTTCCAGGAGTTGAATTTAATCAGTGACCTAAAATGAACTGTCCCCAAGGTATTATCTCACTCCCTAATCAACAGTATCCGGCACTGCCACATCCTGACAGACAGACTCTCCTGCTGGGGACAGCCCCTGCTCTCGCACGGGCTGCCTCGCAGCTCTTTTCTTCAGAGAGAAAATGTGAGGCTGCCAGCAGAACCAGTTTTAAAGCAGAGCTGCCAAAAGATAGGGTGCTATGGGAGGAAAATGAAATATTGCTTGCCTCTGCCTTTGCGCAGCTGCTGTTTTCTAGGATGTGTTGACTTAGGAAAGTCTTTCTTTGTGTAGTCCTCTTTCAGATGTTGCTTAAGTGCAAATATGGGCTGTTAGTTCAAATTTAGTAACAATCAGGATTGATGGAAAATCTCATACTAGGATGCGACAAAGAAATTCAATTACATACATACACTTGATTTCTATGCTAATAAGACTTACAGTATTGCTAAAGGAACTGCATTCTTGACTACAGTGGCAGCTGGGTTTTGTCACTGAATACTGTGTTGGCAGCATACTAATGACTCATTTCTGACTGCCGACAGCTTCTCGAGTGACTTTGCACAGTGATTTAAAGCCTGGTGCCAAGCCCGCGGGAGTCATTGCGCCAGACCTGGGACCCATTTGAAGTTAGCGGGAATTACAGTGGGGAGTGCAACAGGGCCAGGCTTTGGGCTAACAAGCACTGCAATCAACTTCAGCAGGGCTGGGATCAGGCAGATAACCTGAATTTACTTTCTCATCTGAGAAACAGGTGATACAAATAGGCGGCATTCATGTTTGCAGCTGGGTTGAAAATGGTGCTTTTTTTTTTTCTTTTTGAAGGCAGGAAAGGCAAAATTGAAGAAGGTTATTGTATTTAAGTTACAAGCAGTAAAATAGAGTTGCAGTTCTCCAAAAACCTCTTTTTCTCCTAAGAAGACAGTGACATGAGTGGCCATGGAGTTCTCCCCATCCTGGACTTGCCATTTTATTCAGTGTACCATGTGCAAGCATGGTAAGGTGGAGGTGAGATGGTAATAGTCTCTTAAACATTACCTTATCTGTGCTCACAAGGAGCCAGTATACGTAGAGGTGTTGAGGGGAAGGCATGTCAGCAACTGCTGCTTGGTTGGATTTTGCCTCCTGGCCCCTTTCTGGGGCAGAAATCTGGTGATGTCTCTGTCCTCTCAGTACTCACAGTTCATAACTGCACCTTCTCATTCTCTAAAGGACAAAATGGAGCCCTGGTATGAGTAGATGCAACTCCCTGGCAGCAAGCTTACACCTCAAGGGGACCCAAACATGAGATTGGAGCAAGATGTTCCAGTCAAATGTGAGTGTGCTTTTTATTTAAATGCTATTTAATACACCAGCCTAACTCTGCATCCACCTGCCTTGGTGGTACAAAGCAGCAATAACAACAAAATGAGGCCAGCACCACCTGCAATTCTGAGAGCAGCGTGTAGTTTGAAGGAGAGATGTCTTTGTATATTCCTTTTCTTGGCATGTTCTTACGCATCTCATTTACGGGGGAGAAAACTCCAGGCATAAATGCCTGTGAGACAGTGGGCAGCTCCAGTTCTTTTGTGCTTTCTAAAAGGATTGGATTTTGGGTCCCAAAAGTTTAGAGTTCGGTAATAACGGGATTTGTGGTGGTGGTGGTTTTTTTGTAACGTAACATGAATATTCATTCTGTTTCCTGAGGACTGTAGAAAAAAACTCCAAAGCATATCTATTTCCCACCTGTATATATACTGAGAAGTAATTTATTCAAGACCTGGACTCAGATAATTTTTTTTTTTCTCATGGTACATTGGAGGCTTACTGCTAATTATTGCATCTGATTCTCACCTGCTGTAAATACAGCAGCCTGGTGACTCCTAGAGCTGAACTGATGCAAACTAGTGGGCCACTGGAGTCTGTCCCTGAGATAAGCACTGTCTCTTTAGCGTGGTTCATGTTGCATAATTAGCTAGCTGTACTGGGGCTGGATCTCACCTGTATCTTGCATGGCTAAGGTAAACCATGCATTGATGCAGAAGACAAATGCGTGGCAGCTCCCAGTATTTGCAAGGTGCCTATGAAATAACCAATCTCTCTGGAAAGTTCTCACCCTGGCAGCGCATCCCCACCGCCGCTTCGGTCAGCTCATCTATCCCCCTGCACGCCGGTGAAGACAGATGCCTGGTTCTCGGGGGTGCAGGGTGCGGGTGGTCCTGGTCTCCAGTGGGATCTGAGAATATCCTCACTCCGCCCAGAAGCAAAGGCCTCCGGTGCAGAGCGATTTTGGAGGGACCAGTGGGCACAGATCAAAGCTGTGCCGGGGAACGCCGGCTGCCATCTGCTTCCGCCGGGGCTGCAGCATCAGCTGCCCAGGAGACAGAGTCGGCACTCATGTTCAAGGCAAACACAGGCTTTTGTTTCCAAAAGCAAACAACCTTATCTTGAGGAAACTCTGTTTCACACAGTTATTTGAACCAGATAGGGAGTCTATGGTTTTCTTACTTTGGTGTTAAAATGAGCATTTTGGCTGTTTTTCCAGATGCTCAATGCATTACTGAAATCTAGAAGCTTATGATTGTTTAAAAAATGAATTCTCCACTAGAATCACGCTGTTCTATTATATTTACATACTTGTAATTATGTGTACTTATATTGTTCTCTCTCTCTCTCTAGACACATAATTATACTGGTGTATAGAGATATATATATATACACTTCTACTTATTCATACTAATAGACAGACCTGCAGTATTTACTCCCTTACATTAAAGCTAGTCACATAGGAAATCTGTAGGCACAGAACATCTCTGCAGGTTCATAACTCACAGCGAGAAAGGAAACAAAGAGGAAGGGAGAAAGCAAAAGGAAGAAAAAAACCCCAAAAAACAAACCCCGAACCAGAAATTTCTGCATAAGATTTGTTGCCTTCAACAAAAGGCGCCAGTGCTGCGAGGGTGACTCAGAGGAGAGCCGCAGTAGACAAGGCTTTGGCTCAGAGTGGATAACCAAGCTGAGACAGGCAGGAGCGGACTGGAAATGTCCGGAGGCAAGATGAGTGCAGTGCTATGGCAAAAATTGGCTCCCCCGGAGCCATGGGGGTCCATGCGGGTGTCTCCTCCGGGGGACCTGGGGGAGCAGGAAATAAATCTCGCTTGTTGGAGAGGGGGAATTTCCAAAGAAGGGTTTTCCTCCTATTGCAGAAAGGTGTCTTTGCACCTTCCCCAGCTCGGGCCGTAGGCTAAAAGCTACTGCCGAAGCCACAGAAGACAGGATTAGCTATGACAGAGGTGTCAATGGTTTGTATAGCTTGAAAAGTGCAGTGCAGAGCTTCAAGGAGTAAAACTAAACACAGAAAATAACAGCAGAAATGTCATGTTTGGTTTTTTTTTTTTTTTTTAATTCCTGGCAATTTTCCAGTGGATCCTTTTGCATTTTGGCTTCATTAGCTGTTAAAGCTAATTTTCTATTAAACTGAGTCAAAATTGTTGCAGGATAACTACAGTCTCAGAAAATCAGTTCTGCTGGTCCATGTTTGTGGTATTCTTATATCTCAGCGGATTACAAAAATGCCTTCTTTTCTGATGTTTCTCTGCAGAAAGGTTTGGGAGTCATTGCAATCCAGCAGCAATTGCTCTTCCTTCTCCAACACATCTGGAGATCAGTCATGCCCTCTAAGCACCTGTATTCCACAAAAACAACCATAAAATCACAGCTTCTCAATCTGAACATTAGTATTTTAGGGCAGGGCTGGTAATGTATTATTTGCTCCATGCTTCTGTTATGAACGTCTGTTGCAAACTTCTGATGGCTGTGCCAGATATACCCATCAGACATGAAATTTTTCATGTTGAGTGTCTGTCTGAAGCTGATTTTTCATTTTTAAATTGCTGCCAAAGTAGTTCCACTGTTTTCAAGAATGGAGCCAGAGAGGAATGGATGATTTTGTCTGCATTAAAACATCCTGGGAGAATTGTATACTCATGCAGGTAAGGCACATGGAGACCCACCACCTGCCTCACCAATGTACCCAGGGAGCCGCACCAGTGTCCGGCACTTCAGGGTCCTTTTACTGCTGGCAAACGCCAGAGGAACCCAGATACGTGCCAGCATAAAGCGTCTCGTCCCGGCTCTGCATACGAGCGAGAGGATGTCAAACACTGCTGCCAGCTCTCCCGCCAGCTCAAGTGGCAGAGTTCCCTTCATTTGAGCTCTCGACTCCCCGCTGGAAGGTGTCTCTGGAACCACACACAGCACAATTTGTGGCCGGGGGTGTGTGTAGGGGGGTGGGGTGGATTCCTGTTTTTTTGACCCCAGAAAATGACAAGCGGTTGCGTTTTAAGAGTGCCAGGTTTGCAAAGCCTGGGTAGCCTTGCTGCAGCCCCCTGGGATACTCTGATAGAACCTTTAATTACATGGTCACACAGTGTTTTCCCCTCACAGGACTCCTGTGTCTTTCAGGGCTCAGGATGGCCGGTGCTTTTCTAATGAACAGCTGTTCAATATTTCATTTTCCCCTCCTTTCACAGTGTGTGGTTCTAGGGACATTATTCAAGCCCTGCTATGAATACAGAATTATTCATTTCTTTGTAAGCTTGTCTTTCTGCTGTGTTCCTTGCTTAATACCTCTGTGCTTCACAAACGTAATTTTGCAAGACTCAGGTGAAGGGGGGGGGAGGAGAAACAAAGAATAAAGCAAAAAATCCCATTCCACTAATGTGAGGGGACTTGATTTCAGATGCGTGCCTTGCAAAGTAAATATACAAATAAATCTAAACATTTAGCTGTTTATCTAATTGTAAGTCTGGGGGCACAGCATGCACCAGGGTGCATGTGCTGGCAGCAGGAGGGCTGCAGTGATGGGTGAGCAGGGCTATGCAGCCCCTTCCCTTCCCCTCAGATGGGATGCCTGCTGCTCTGCGAGGTCATGATGGGTGGTTTCCAACTCCCTTTACCTGCTCTCTTCCCACTTGTAAACCTGGCACTTTTTAGCTAATTCCAGATTTTCACAAGGGTGAGAAGGAAGGAGCTGACAACTGTAATCCATTCAGCAATTTATGGCTGCTTTCGCAGTGCAGGCTAATAAAGTCAATGGCATTTGAAGTTGTGTGCTGGGAACACTTGGATTAGGCTGTTCAAAACAGGCTGTTTAAGCTAATCTACTCATTGTCATCGAGCTTTAAAATTAACAAGTTCTTACAGTTCACAAAACTGATTTGGAAGTGTTTTAATTTTGCTTTGGCTGAGGTCCAAGAACTGTTTGAAGGGTGGAGTTGTAGAGAGCAATACTGACTGACTCCAGGTGACTGCTGTGCAAATTAAGCTCCTGAAGGTAGATCAGGTCATCGGCATTGGCTGGCAATCACTTAACATGATTATGACTTAGGTCTGTTTTTCAGAGTTTCTTCAAACAAAGCAAACACATGTCGATTCAAGCTAGTTTGCGGTATGAGGCTGCAGACACTCACAGGTCTTCATGCTTTCACTCATTTGGTCCTCACAGATAAAATTTGCCTTCAGGAATTCCAGGTGCCTGAAACCAGGGGAAAAGGTTGGAGCAAGAAAGACTTATCCTTGGTAGAGGAGGAGGATCGGGTTAGAGAACATTTAAACCAGCTAGACACACAGAATTCTACGGGACCTGACAGATGCAGCCATAAGCGCTGAGAGAGAGCTCCCAATGTCATTGTGAGGCCACTCTCAACCATCATTGGAGGGTCACAGCAACTGGGCGAAGTTACTGAGGACTGGAAGAAAGTAAATGTCCTGCCTTCTTCAAGAAGGGCAAGAAGAAAGATGCAGGGAATTACAGGCCAGTCAGCCTCGCCTTGATCCCTGGGAAGGTGATGGAGCAAATCCTTCTGGGAATCATTTCCAAATGTATGGAGGACAAGAAGGTAACTGGGAGTAGTGAGTATGGATTTACGACAGAAGGATCATGCCTGACAAGCCCCGTAGCCCTCTACAGTGAATTGACTGGCTCTGTGGATGAGCAGAGAGCAGTATGTTGTTTATCTTGACTTTAGCTAGGCTTTCAGCACTGTGCCCCATAATATCCTCATAGACAAATTGATGAAGTAGAGGCTACATAAAAGGACAGGGTTGAGGGGATGGGACCAGACAGTCTCCAGAGGCCAGTTCCAGCCTCAGCTATTCTGTGGTTCTGAAACAGGTGCAGGCTTTGGTCACCCAACTTAATACAAGTGACTATATTTGCTTTTCAACAGGCGCATTCTAAAATTTAAAATATCCTTTCTGAGTGCATCCAGGGTAGTTAGATGAGGTGCCTCAGCTGCCACTAAATTTTGCTTTGAGAACAGACTTTTGCCCTTGATAGAAATAATGATAAAACCTTAAGTGAAAGGTGAGGGTGGATAACACTACCGGTCATCGGCAGAGCAGCCTTCTCCCTCATTCAATCCTAGTAGCTGCCTTTCAGGCTGCAGCACCCTGGGCTGTTATCCCCTCCGAAAATCCAGGGTGATGGCTGCATGAGAGCACCCTCCAGCCAGCTCCCATGGGGATGGGAGCAGCACAAACCTGCCCATAGCCCTGTGCTTCTTGATGAATGCCGGCTGATGGGCTGCACGCAGGCTGGGTCACCCCTGATCTCTCTTCACGTGCCATGCAGTACTCTAGGTGAGTTCAAGAGGGACAGAGGTGTTTGCCCGGCGTGGGGGAGGCTGAGGGCCTTCCTTCTGCTGGCTGGGGGAGAAAGCCAGCAGCACGCATCCCCCCACAACATGGGCTGCAGCAGCTGGGAAGCCGCTCGCTTGAGGGCTCTTCCCCTGGGACTGAATTTTATTCACGACCCATAAAGCGTAGACAAGCAAGGTGAGATCAGAAAATTGCCGAAGAGGAATGGAAAACCCAGCTGGAGCTGAGAGGCGAAGGTCTGACCGGATATCTGCACCCCGGCAGCGAGCTGTTGGCTTTTCTCCACAGCTGTGATAGAAAGAGAGATGTGAGCAGGAGCTTCACGGGATGATGGTTACTATGGCTACCCCCACACCGTCCATCCAGGCATCCATCTGCTTGGCTCACAGGGCTGGAAAAGATACACTGCTGCTTTTGAAAGCTGATGGTAATCTATCCTCACCGGCTGGACAGGGATGATATCCTCCTCTGAGATCAATTTTGCACAGCATTTCTTAAGCTATGAAAACCGTTCTAACAGCAAGGTCATGTTGACAAAGAGGGTGTTGTTTCCTTTCAATAGTTGTCTTATTGTTACCGAAGGAGGGGTACAATGATAATGGAGAGGTACCAGTATGTCCCCAGCACACTGAAGCACCCACCATCTTCAGTGGGCATTGAACCCTTCAGATTTACTCGGGAGATTCCGTAGTCCTGCCAGCATGCCGTGGTGCTGGTTTGACACATTCACAGAGAAAAGGGAATGGAAGTCGGAAATGCAGAAGCTGCTGTCTGGGATTGTCTGTTCATGAGCCTTTTGGATGGTCACATACAGAAACTGTGGGATAAGCATATAGGTATTGTGGAATAGACTGGGATTCTTCCTGCAGTAAAGTACTTGCTGCTCTGCATAGGGGTTTTTTTTGCTGGCAAGTGAGATGCATGGAGAAAAGCGCCACGTATTGTGAATGACAATATCAAGTACCAATCTTGCATTACATGTTTTAGAAAAGCTGAGCTAGGAAAACTTTTTTGAAAAGCGTTTGTTTAAATTTAAAAAAGAAAAAAAAAATCTCTTCACTGGATAGATGATCAGATAGAGTTTACATACTCTTCCACTCCAGTGACTCTCTGTGTGAAGACGGTCTTTCATTTAGCGACTGGTCTGGGATGGAAAAGATTCTGCCAAATGTTAATTCTCTTGCTCCTGGGCAGTTTCTTAGTCCCCATTATTCAATACTACTGTGATTGTCCCATTAGCTGTTTTATATAGCTCTTCCTCTTTGGAAAAGTCCTGCAAAAGAGGAATGCCTGATGGACAAACAGTTGACATCTGTGGACTATATGGAGATTATATTGCACTATGCAGGTAAATATGAAAAGCACAAATACGTAGTATACAGTGCAGGCTTATGGCATGCATATTGTATACGTCCTTTTGAGTTGTGTACCTTGAATGCAGAGTGTGGTTTTGTTTTCCTCTGGGAGCGTCACTGGTGTTAAACACAGCGGTGGATTCCTCCTCCCTTTTGCCGCTGTGCATTGGGATGACTGGGGGCTCCGGGAAGCTGAAATCCGGTTCTCTGTTTCCTCTGTTAGCTGTGTCACACAGAAGAAGCAATCATTTCACAAGTCAGTAATTTGTCTTATCATTCTCCTTCCTGCCAGCTTTATCTAAGCCCTCTGTCTTCCAGGAAACTGGAGTCTGTTACACTAGCAAGACAGGCTCTCCAGCCCTGACTGATAAAGGTGTAGACTTCGGTACTTACAAATTATTTTAGCTAGAAAGGCTTTGTTGCCAAGGCAAGTAGGATGTAATGTGGTGACAGCAAACAACGATCCACATCCCGAGCATGTAAGTGTGCGTATGCATGTGCATATTTAAGTACATATGTTCATTTCTGCTTGTCAGTGTAAATCCATTTAAAAAAAAAAACAGTTCCCTTTGCCTGATCTTTGGTGTAGCAGATGCTGGGCCGCAGGCAGTATTGCCTTTCTAGGGGAGGGTGGATTTGAGTTCCGAATCTTGCAGCCTTTGGCTGATTGTTTGGGGATGCTGAAGGGCAAGATGAATGGTGTGCCCTTCCTACAGCCCGTTCTCTGTATTCCAACTTGCCTGTTGACTTGTTCAGTATATATAAAGGGGTTAGAATACATTAACATTATTTTCAGATGTCTGATTTTTGACTTGGAAAATTGTTGGTTTCAGCTTCTCTGCCAGATGGCTGAGGAAAGAGCAGTCCGTGCTTTGTGCTAAATGTTTGTGTGAGAATCTGAGGAAGTGGAGTCCAATTAGTATAAAAAGCCATTGTGGTCTTCCAAAATCTGGGAATGGGAAGTCAGTGAAACAGAATGAGCAATCACCTGCCGAAAATAAAATTAACTGCAGCTGTAAATCAGAACAGCTCAGTGAATGATACCTAGCTGAGTCCACGAGCCTCAGAAGTGATTAGCTATCATGGGTGACAGGAATGAAGCACTATTCTGGCTCTGATGTTAGGCATCTTGACGCCATCATCTATATGGGAAAGATTATAGTGTGCCTTCAGGGAACCCACCATCTACCGCATGTATCCAGCTTCTACCCTGGAAACTGTTGGGAAAAATTAACAGAAAAAAGCATCCTGAACTGCAGATCCACATCCACTTGAATCCTAATCTAATCTCCTCAGGATACAAGTGCCTCCTTTTGATCTGAAAATGTGATGCCCTTGACCAAAGCTTGTTCCGCTCTTTGTGACCTCCCACAAAATTCATTTGTGATAACCAGGAGCAGATTTACTGGAGGGAGGATGGGGGGTTGCACCCCATACTCCCTGTATACTGCGTGCAATCTGGGCTCATGTGGGGAGGCACGGGCTGTGTAAAGGGCTGCTGGAGAAGACTCTGCTCTTTGGCCTTTCTGCTCCCCAAGACACCCAAAGAAGGACCTCCATCGCTACTCTGCTTCTTGAAGGCAAGGGGAGGCTGCGGGGGTTGAGCTTTTGGAGAGATCCAGCCTGGAGAGAAGCACTGGGCAGGGGCTGCTTCCAAGGGGACTGTGATGTTGCTGAAGGGTCGGTGTAGAGGTGTAGCCCCTTCGTGCAAAGGGGTAGGTATAGAGGTTGTTGTCTCTCTACAGCTATCAGAACAGCATACCATGCCTGTATCCAGGCTTACAGCTACATCCAGCTCTGCAATAACATTTGGTTTTTTAGAGGTGAGCAAAATTTGTGTGCAGTGTCCCCCAAGACTCCTCTTACTGTTTTAGCTCAGAGGATACAAAATCTGTTCCTCTCTACCTGTTCCAGATTTGCTTTCAACAGCACCAGTGCTGCTTTATCCCTTTCCTCCTCCCAAAACGCGATGGCTCTTGCCAGCCTTCCTCTGAACTCACGTACACACCAGAGCCCAAAGCTTCACCACAAACATTTCAATGGAGACACTGTTCTAGGGATATCCATGGGGAATACGTTTCTGTTGACCTTTAGCATATCTCACAAGCTTTCCTGGGTTTTGCAAAACTATGAATGGAATGTGCTATGTACAGAGCAATTTGAAACAATACAGTTGTCTCCTTTTTAAAGGCAGGAAGTGAAAACGCAATATTAACTCCCCTGCAATTGCCAGTGAAGGTGGGGATCGTGTAACAGGGTTAGCTGGAATTTAACTACAGTTAATGAAAACATGACCATGCACTAGAAAAAATGCCATTAGATTTCCAGTGGCACAAGTAAATAACATTGGGAGTGCCAGACCAGCTGAAATGCAAATGCATTGGTGCAATCATTGCATAGATGCAGAGGGAAATAGAGGAGAGTTGAGCAGGAGAGGAGAATGGGCACTTCTCTACGTGGGAGCATGCTGCCCAGTACGGTACAGAAGAGCCATACAGGCGTTCTGCTCCCTGTTTGGATCATGGGTGGAATAAGCTCTAGTGAGACAAAGTCCTTGGCCTTGCTTTTTGCAAAGTCCTTTGCTTTTAGGTTGGACCTCCAGGACACAGATTAAAAAACTTGCCAAAAGCAACAAATAAGCCTGAAGGAAAGCCCAGCAACTGAAATCCAGAGCCCAGCTCAGTGCCGTAGCTCTTCCCGTTCTGCTAGGATGTGCATGCTCTGCACCTCTGCCGAGGCACGGTGCCGCGGCCGGTGCTGCTCCCCGCGTGCTGCCCTGGGTGGTCAATGAGCACAGGCAGTTCTGGTGCTGGAGAGGGAAACAGGTTTGTTTAATGTATTCATTTAGCACTCATTTAACTCAGAAATTACCCTTGAGATTAACTGTATCCAGCAATTGTGAGTTATTGAGGAAATGGGCAGTAAACTTAGCTGTAATATTCAATACAAAAAGAGTAAGCAGCTTCCCCATGGCATTGCAGTATGTTCTGGTACGGCCATCTTCTACAGCCATCAACCAGACAAATTGCTCCATTGCTTCTCTTTGCTTGGGTCAGGCTCTTAGCTGGGGTAAGTTGGTGTAACACATACAGGCCTAGAATGCTTCTTCAGAGCCACAGATGGCAGGAAAACTGGAAAATAGAAAGGGCTGCAGTTCCTATAGAGGAGGAACAATTCAGCTGTATGTTTAGACGCATAATTTGTTGGAGCATTGTTCTCTTTGCAGGACCCACACCTCACCGCTCTTCAGCTCTAGCCACCTTCACTGAAGGTTTGTGTCCCTCCTCGGCTCTGGTTACCTTTGTGAACGAGTGTTGGAAACTTCTGAAATTCAGATCAGGTGTGTTGGTGCTTATATAAAAATCAGACCTAACTTTGCATCTCAGAAATAAATCCATAAATGCCTGTAATCTTTATTCTGCTAACCTGTGTCATTCTGGGGAGATGCAAGAAAGAAAATGAATATCCCTTCTAAGTATTCCTTTGCTTTTTTCATTTACTATCTGAAATACAAAATCAATAAGGAAAATATGAGGCAAAGCCGTTGGGAAAAATATTAAATAATTTGCATCATTTCTTAGGCCGCTGGAAAGCCCTGGATGCCCAAAAGCTGCTATCTGTAGGAGGAGTCCAAGACAGCACATTTTATCAAGCACTTATTCTTCTGGGTTTGAATTCATCACTTAACTCCCTGATATTCCCCTTCTGCCATGTGATTTATGCCCTCATACATCACTCTGAAATTTGGCATAGTGCTTCTTTTCATCCTGTGCAAGCTTTAGTCTCTTCTTTTATAAACACCATCTTCTGATTTATAAAAATCAGCTTTAAAATAGACTTTGGGCTCTGTTTTTAGGCATTTCAAGGTCAGATGTTTAATCCCCTTGGAAGCAGAGGGGATTACACATGAACAGAGACATCTGTTCATGTGTGAGCAGCCACACCTGGTGTCTTCAGACTGCCTCATGCCCTGGCCTCCATGGGGTTCTCAGATCATCTCCTCCATGGCCTCTCTCATGTTCCAGGAGAGAAAAAAATCACTCCTGATTTTTTTAGAATTTTTCTTTAAAAGGCATTCTCTGAGCATATCTGCCAGGTCAGGGCTCACACAGAAGATGGCTAGGAATGAGCCTGGCTGGGTCTTCCCACTTTGCCCATTATATCAATTAAAGTAGTGTACTGGGACATGTGAAGCGGAGGTATTCTGCCCTGTTTAAAGCACAGGTCATCATCCAGTTGGCAGTCTGCCCTACACAAGGCTTCGGTGTAATTTTGAGGTGTGTTGTCCTGAACATCGCTGATCGGATCTCTTTTACTTTGAATGATTCAGTGCATCGTGGGCTTGATGCTGTCTTTCTCCTTCAAGTCCCAGCTGAGACCCGCTGCATCACTGTGGTGAGGGATGCTGCTCGGGGCTTTCACCACACAGCACCGATGGAGCTTAATCACATATTTCCAGATGTGAGAGCTCTCTCTGTAGCCTCTGGCTGGCTTGGCTGGCTTCTGCAGATCTCACTTACAGGTACTTCAATCTTGCTGCACGTTGTTGAGGAACATCTCACATCTTAGGGCTTTGAGGATGCCTGCCATGCAGTGGAGTGTCTTGAAATTAGGAAGTGCAATACTGTAAGTGGCAACACTTGAAAATCCCTTGTGAGATCCGTCTCTGGAATTTTATTGCCTTTGAAAAATGTTCCCGTTGATGGGTATGGTATAGGCTCCTTCTTTCTTTAGCGTCCCACTGGAAGTGGCATCTTGTCTCCAAAGCCCCACACCGTACCTGACCGTCTGTACAATCCGTAACGTGAGGAAACTCTGAATCAGCCTGCTCAAGTGATGAGCTTATGCCCTGGAGTACAATGAACGTGGAGCGCTGTTTGCTTGAATAGCTGTTAAAGTTATTAATAGTTTTAAAAAACATCCTGGAAATTCTTTTCAGTCCATTCTTAGTACTCGTTGACCTCAAACTGGCAACCACATGAAAAAATGTTGGGAGGGGAAGCACGGATTAATACAAGAAAATAGAAACCACATGGTGGAGGGAGGGAAGATCAACAAGGCAGTATTACAGAAACAGAGGGCTGCTTCTCATTTCTCATCCCACCTCTTCTCTTCCTCAGCATTTTTGACTAGGGATTACTCTTTTCTAACTGTTGTTCTTTCTCATTCCTGTAAAAGGGTGGGTCTGTCCTGTTGGCTTGTCTTTCTCCAAGCAACAACCCAGCAGAGATGATATTTTTGAATATTATTAATTATTGCCACTGTTAATTAGAAGGAAGGCCTGTCTGATCCTTTGTGCTGTTCTTAGATGTCTCATCCCCTCCATTTTGCCTTGTCAGTAGGTTTCCGGGGGATTCTGGGTCATGTGGCTATCTTGAAGAACTGGGCCTGAATAGAGAGAGGAACATTGCATCTAGTCCTGTCGAAAGACTTTTTACATTATGAAAGCTGCACATTTGTACTATAATTGAATAGTAATAATGATAGCTTAACTAATAAAAATGGGATTTCAAAACACATTTTTCTTTTGCAGCTCAGCCTATAATTCTTAAATGGCTCCCTGCCAAAACTTTGAAAGCAAAAAATTATTATTTGTCAGCTATTAGAATTTGTATGTTAAAAGTCTAATCTCCTGTGTTTTGTGCTGTGTGTACTACAGAGCTAACAGGGCTGTGGAAATATTGCTACAGAAATACTGCTTTGGCAGCTTTGCACATATTGTATAACTGCTGGGAATTTGTTGTCCCTGGCCATAAAGAGGCTGGAAATGGTTATTTTAGCACGCATTTAGAATATGGTCCTCTGGCTGGGCAGCAGAGAGGCAGGTATAGACCTTATCTAGTGCGAGGATGGACAGCTGAGCTGCTACCACCACATTATATGACATTAAGATATAGCCCATACTGGGAACTGATTAAAGTCCCCATCCCCTGTGCAATCCTCACTTCCTTTCAATATTGCTGTCTTTTACTGGTGAATGGATCAAGCTAGTGTTAGTAATTTCCTCATACTACTTTGTAGGTGCATCTTTAAACAAATGATGGAGCTCTGGTATTGACCTCAGCTTCTCGCAACAGTTTCCTTGCTTGTTTTTCGATTTACAGGTGTGCCGATACAGCAGGCTGGTAATGGCCGTTTTGATACTGCACTTTGTCCCTCACATATTTCAATAATTAGACGTTTGATAGCGTTGCCTAACAGAATTATGACTCTTGTAGTCTGAGAATCCTTGTCCTGTGTTATTTTCATTTTACCCCTCCCAAAAAGCACAACAAACACACCCTGCCATGTTTTCCGCCTTGTCTTCAGCATTTGGTAGTAACGCATGTGTCACCTCTACGCCTGCTTTTGTTACACGCCATAGCAGCATGCAGTCAGCGTACTTTTATACGTCCTTGACTTATAGGGAAGCTTTATCATAATGACATCATTTGTTTTATCTTGTGACCAAAAGAGGAACCTTATGGGGTGTTAACTGATCAGTATTGGCAGACTGGTCTTTCTGGAAAAATATTGCTCTGAGTTCACTAGCTTAATGACAAGGCAGCAGGTGATGGAAAAGATACTCTTTCAGATTTGTTTCATGATTTTTTTCCACAAGCCAACTTACTGTTTGCACTATCTTAAAAATGTGAAAATAAAACACCTTTTTATCTTCCGGTGACTTCACATTTTAACAGGAAGTATGGTCTTTATAAGGGATTCTTGATCTTTTCCGTGGTTTTCTAATAAATCAAACAGAAAAAAAAAAATAGTAGCAAAATGAAGAAATCGGTTGAGACCTCAGGTGACCCCAAGAGAACAAAGTTTGAACCACAGGTTGAATATGAAGAGGATAGCGAGGTCTTGTTCATCTAGCTCCTTTCCCTGAATTTAGAGCAAAGGAATTTGTACCTTGTTAACTCTGTGGTCTGTTTGGTTCCCCAGCTGAAAACCAAACATAAGGGAAACAAGGAACCATCCAGCTCTATACAGATACTGGGACATACCCAGTCAGCACTTGCTTCACTTCTGAATTGGGCACATTTCTGGAGCAGCACAAGCAGCAAGGAGACAGGACGTGAACCTGGCAGAGGCAGAAGAACATACAGATCCTTTTCTGAGGATTGGCTTTATTTTCACAGAAACTTACATTACTGTCCTTGATCACCTGAGCTTGTGCGAGCGCCTCCAGCCAGTTGGTTAGAGGATGCATTTTTCTCTTTTTTCCAACTTTGCTGGATAAACCAAGCAGCTCTACTCAGGATCAGTTTTCTTTGCTAAAGAGAATTATTTGCTGTTTTCTGCAGGCTGTTCTGTGCCACCAACATAGTCGAACTTTTGCCAACATTGCGGGCAGAGAGCTTAAGAAGTCACCCCAAAAGTTGTCATCAGAAAAAAGTGGTGACAGAAGGGGAATGTCTGAGTTTATGTGGGCTTTGCATTTCTGTAGATGGTCTGACTTCATTTGATCTGATCTTCCCCTGAATGATGGTAATGTTGCTTTTGGGATCACCAGGTACTTTAATGCAAAAATTTCTATGTCATAAACAATTGGAAGGATGCATCAGATCCCATCAATTTAATGAAACGTTTACAAAACCTCCGAATGTCTAAATTATCAGTTGCTTCCTTTATTTAGACTGCTTGCTTCTGCTTCTACAAATAAACTGTTACCCTCATTCCATTACTCTTCTTGCTACACATGTAAAACTTTCATGTATCTGGCAACTCATTTTTGTTGAATCTTGGCTCCTGAGAGACAGATCTGGAACACATTTGCAGTGGGGAAATCCAGCAGGGAGAAATTTGCTGGCTTCACTGGAACAACAGAGATCAGAAACATCTTCAAGGAGACCCCTTTGCATGTAAATGCAGTTTGAACAAAGCCACATATGGGTAAATGAGTAGAGAAAGAGTTGTCCTAGCAGTGACGCACATTTCACCTTCCAGGAATATTGAAAATAGAAAATACTTTAAACAACTGGTCCCCCTTCAATCAGCTTCTGTTACAAAAATGAGTCACTTGTATATTTTAAGTAAGCATGAAGACTGAGATCCAACAGGACTCCTAAGGCTGGCACTGATCACAAGTGTGACCGGTACCGCTGGATCTGAGGGGTTTATTTCACGTCTTTAAGCCCGCTATTCTTTGGGCAAGGAGCTTCTACCTAGGGCAGGTGTTCTGTACATGGCAGGCATGTGAGATTTGGCTCTGTGTTGTTATATGCTCTGCACAGGCAACCAGTATGCGCTTATTCAGCTGCACACCTTTAGAAAATGATTTAATTAATTGCATTCATCACAAGGGACAGCGTGGGGCAGCATGTGTGGATTTTATTGTCTATAATGTTCTGCTAACGCATGGTGGAGTTGGAAGAGTTTTGGTTTTTTTTTTTTTGTCTGCTCTGAAAATTCAGTCTCTGGTTTTGTTTTCTTTCTCCTTTTTCTCACTTGTTCTTACCAATAAGGATTCTGGAGGCCAAATTATGCTCACATGTACATCTCTAGGACTGCATTGCCATTGAGGACACTAAAACTTAAGTGAGATGGGCTGTTGAATCAGGGAGTTCTCTAAAAGTACATGCCCATCTGAGCAATGTGAGTGGTGTCTAAAATTAGTATAAATATTTGAGGCATCAGACCCAATTCAATCGTGACAGCAATCTGCTAGATGACTTTGACCTTCAGATGGAGACCCAATTTGGCTGTGTGGCTCTTTGTAGCCTCGTATGAAGCCTGGATTGCCATTTCTTGCTTCTCTTGCTAATTTCAAATATTCTTCAAGTGCAGAGTTTAAACTGCTGGTTTCTGTGAACCCGGCTCATTTTGACTGAATTGGGTTAGGAGTCCTTGCACTGGTAACACCAAAGGAACGGCAGACCTTGGGCAAGAGGGCAGCAGGGACCATCTGGGCCAGACTGGGAAAGGCACAGCTGGACCTGGGAAAGGACATCTGTCCAGTAATGGAACTGACACTTCTGCTGCACACTAACGAGCTAGAGGTAATTAGGGTGCTGTCATGAAAGACCTCTTAATCTGAGAGGGGAGCCAGCTTGTTTGTGAACAGATGAGGTCAGTGTGGCTTTGACCTGAAACATCTTGCTCTTCACCGTGTGGTGTACCAAGACCCACAGGTCATGTCCAGGCTACACAGAAAACCCCCGTAGCTGCTTTTACCTTGCTTCGGTTACTCTGATTGCATATTTGCAGAGCATTTAAAGCTGGTTTCATGCAATGACTGCTCACAGTTTATGCACAATACTAATTCACTTTTTCTTCTGGAATTTTTTAATTGTGCAATCAAAATACTCTTCACCCTGTAAAATCCATATGAAGGCTTGTGGGGAGAATTGGTATTCACTCTGCAAATGGTGGCGTTCAATTTAAACAAGTGTCAGGCAAACTCATCTAAAGAAATTATAAAGCTTAATGGTGTCTTCAGTCATAATTTGTCATTTATGTCATCCCATACAATGAAAAGGCATTGCTGACTCTTAACTGTCCTCAGGAACATTCTCCATTTGAAATTGCTTCAGAGATGACTGAATATTATTTAACCAGAAACTTAAGGGCAATAAATAGTACATTTTAGAGACTGCTGGGAAGATTGATGGGAAAGGATCTTATTCTCCTTCAGACTGTAAACAAGAAGTAATAAATTAGGTGGACTGATCTCAACAGTAGGAGATAGATTACACTCTATCAATCGGAATAAGTCTTGCTCTTATACGTGACTGCTCTTTGAAAGAATGGGCATGTTTAAAAAAAAAAAAAAAAAGGGAAAAAAGCCTGATGCCCATGGAAAAGGCTATGTACTTCCACTTAAAATATGCACAGACAATTGGTAAAGGCAGGAAATATGCAAGGCAAAAGATCTGAGGTGAAATAAACAGTGACAGAGAGGATCTAGAATTCATTAACACCTGTAAAAACTACTCATTTCTGACCATACCAATAATGATATACCAAATAGAAAGCTTGAATTAAAAAATATACAAAGCCAGACAAGTTGTTACCAGCAAAAGTAATGGCCCAAAGAAATGAGTTAAAGGAGCCTAGCCAAACAGGCAGCATAATGTGCCTTTATTATTCCTTATGAAGAACGCAGAAGAAATTACCAAGTAATTGGTAGATAGTAAACAAGGTTCTTTGAACACAGAACTGCCGATAAAATAACACACTTCTATTTTTGCTCATCTGAAGCATTGAAAAATGATTAATTGGGTGATTCAAGCCCATGAGATCTTACAAAGATAATAAGACCTTTAATTGCTTTCTGGTATCTGTGGTCTTTTGTATAGTCCATAGTTTTGTAGCCAAAAGGCTTGAAGCTTACTTTAGAGAAGGAAACAAAAGGAAAAGGAAAGAAAGGAGAAAGCAAAGTTTCTCTTGTAAACCCTGGTCTCTAGAGCTGAGGCTTCAGGAAAGTCATCAAAAAATGCGAAGCTTCTGATTAAAAACCACAAGCGCTAGCAACAGGTCCAGTGCTTGCGCCAACTGAGGGGAGCAGTTATGACGGCAACCCAGCTTACATGAAGGACGTATAAGATGTCCAAACAGACAGGCAGCACAGGAATCACCGTAAACATTGCCAGCTCTTAGAAGGGTAAAGTTTGTGTCCTTGCCTCCTCTATAGGTATGCACACATATAGCTGTGTTCTATATATAGATGTGTAAATAGCATATATAGATGTGCACATATATAGCTGTGCATGCATGGGATAAAACAGCCTGAAGACCAGTGTAGTCACGCTGTGAGGCAGTGAGGACAAGAGCTTCAACAGAAGGTGAAGAAGCAACTGAGAAGATAGCTCACAGGAGAGAAAGGGAACCAACATTTCTTTTAAGAATGGAGCTGAAAGGTCAATTTTATATTTTTAGTGACAACTATATTCACAACCCCCATCTTATGAGGAGTGGCTGAGGGAACTGGGGTGGTTTAGCCTGGAGAAAAGGAGGCTGAGGGGAGACCTTATCGCTCTCTACAGCTACGTGAGAGGAAGTTGTAGTGAGGTGGGTGCTGGTCTCTTCTGTCAAGTAACTACTGATAGGACGAGAGGAAACGGCCTCAAGTTGCAGCAGGGGAGGTTTAGATCGGGTATTAGGAAAAATTTCTTTACTGAAAGCATTTTCAGGCATTGCAACAGGCTGCCCAGGGAAGTGGTTGAGTTATCCCTGGAGGTATTCAAAAAGCATGTAGACAGGGCACTTCATGACATGATTTAGTGGGCATGGTTGGTGGTTGGACTCGATGATATTAAAGGTCTTTTCCAACCTAAATGATTCTATGATCCTCACAAGTTTTGAATGTTCTCCAATGCTTTGTGTGAAATTTTTGCTGGCTGTAAAATTATGGTTAAAAAGAAAACCAGTGTAAGTGAAATCCACTGGCTCATTTGTATGTTAAGCTCAGTTGTGCATCTGCTTCTTTGGCTGGCCTGGGGAACAGCCCAGATCTTCCCCACATTAACTCTATCACCATCAGGCACCTCACTTGCCCCCGCAGCCCGGCAGCACACCTGGGGAAGCCCAGCTCCCAAGACATCCACACCACTGCAGCCCGCTCCTGTACACAAAGCCATCTAGAGCGAGCCCTGGCACTTTGGCTCCTCTCAGATTAGAGGAGAGCAGAAGAGAGACTTGGGGAAATCTGTTTTGTCCTGTTGGACACACAGGGCCTTCCAGTCTCCTCTTTTTTCTTCCATGAAGAGCCAGCTCTTACATTAGTCACAGCAGGTATGTCACCAGACCCTTGGAGGACAGCCATTCCCCAGCCGTGATCGCTGTGTCCACGCTCTGTTAAAAGCTGTAAACATGAAACCCAAGTCTTTGATTGTGCAAAGCGGCAGTGCAGATCTGTGACTCACCACGGTCACAAACCCGTGGCACCGCAGCTCTTGCACCCCAAAGGCAGCACCGAGCGATGGGGGAAAGAGGCAAAGGTGCAACCAGTGCTGGTGACTTACATGGGAGGTGACACCTGCATGGTGCAGGAGGTGACACCAGCTGTCCATGAGGCTCCCAGTACACTCCCTCCCCCCAGGGAATGGACATGGGGGAGGTTGTATTTGACTCTTCTTGCATGATTCAATGTGCCCCACCTCCACGGGAGCTCTGGAGCAGGTTTCCATGGCTGGACGCACCTCCTTGGCTGGGTGCACATCTTCACGGGACACATATTGTTTCATTGCACTGCCAGTTGTGGCAGGTAACCGTGGATGTTTTACTGCTGCCAACACTGGATCACCTGGCAAGATGCCTCCTTCCCTCACCTTTCTTCTCTCTGGCCAAACAGGCGCGAGTCAATAGGCAGAATATGGGGTTTTTTTCTTTCTTTCTGCAAATGCTTTGCACTCAGATGGCTGTTTCCCTCAGCAGCCCCTCCTCTTCCCAAATCTGAATGCATGCCTACGTGCAGCAATTCTAGCCCGGCCGCAGCAAGGTCAGCAGCGGCCCGCAGATGCAATACAGGCAATTGCCCCATTTAGTGCAGAGTGGGTGGAGGGAGGATTGGGTGATTGAGCTCACAGGTGTAATGGTGCCGAACACCAGCGTAGCATATTTTTCCTATTCCCCCTCTCACACACACTTAAATCACCTGCCAAACTTGAATGCGTTTTCACAGCTTTCACCCCGAAAAACCAAGGCTGTCGCCTCCCCCTCCTATTGCCAGTTGCATTTCAAGTCCCTGCGGCACAGCAGGGAGATGCTGCAGCTGTTCAAACAAACCATTTCTGGAAATGCTAACACAAGCAGGCAAGAGGAGAGCGTGCCGATCCCAATGCTGCTCTTTGGAAATGGCTGAACCATTTGGCTGCAATTTTCCACTGAATTTCAGCTGGAGGTAGTACCACCCCCTTCTCTTCCAGAATAAAAGATTTCTACCTTTACTGTTACAGACTAGTAAGGATTTGGGGTCGTTTATTTAAGTCTGTATAATAGGATACAGAAGCCTGCCATCAGCCCTACCTACAGTGATGAATTACAAGATCCTGCCTAAACTCATTTACTTATGGTACAGGATGCACAATTCCTGCCCTGCAGAGTTTACAGTCTCAGCTATGTTTCGTACTTGTCACAGTGAAGTGCTAGGGACTTCTTAGCATGTAAGTGATATCCAAAAATGGAGCTCATCAGTAATCCCAAAACATAAGAAATAATAAATTATTCAGGAATGCCACTATAAAAAAAAATCTCTGTAATGAACCCTTGTAAATTTTAAGATGGGACCCTGAAAATCCTAAGTTATATTGACTGTAACAATTTTCAAAAGCTGATTGTAACCAGAACTACAGGCTTTTGTTATGTAAATTTTACAGCATTGATGATGCTGGGTTGCCATGTGTTTGTTGTGCTTGTGGCACGTAGCTAGAAAGTTTGGCCTGTAATTTATGTGGCCAGTTCAGACAGTATTAAGAGATATCAGTAGCTCTGTATTGCTCCAAGCTTGTTCAGAGACTTTGGGAAGTGAATTTAAAATTATTTCTCCCTCACTTGCAAAATGGTTTTGGGGTTTTGTCTGAAAAAATACCCAGATCCACAGCTCACTGGTTCAGGGATAAGACTCATATCTCTTCAGAAGGTTTTGAATCATCCAGTAAGTTCTAAATGCTGTACTGGGGAGGAAATAGGCAGTCTTTATATTGTTAGCAGGCTGCTTCCCACTTCTTAAGGTCTTTTGTTGCTTCTGCATCCAGTTTTCCCCTGCCGGACGAGAGTGACTGTGACTCTGATGACAGGTTGTGACACGCAGGAAGATCAGCAGAGCCCTCAGGGTTAGCAGGCAAGTTTAATCACTAAAGCAGATGAAAATCAGGATGAAAACATGTTGCTGAGAGGAAAAAAAGATTTAGTTTATGAAGAATACTAGAGAGGAAGGAAAGGATGTCTCAATATTTTTGGCTGTTGGTTGCAGCGTTTGAGAGCTCGCTCTCTTTTTCCAGATGAGTTGAGCTGCGAAGGTCAGCTTTCTGTGCTGGCTGCGTAGAAGAGGTACTTACAGCAAGGCAATTCTAAGTTTTCTAAGTCATTCAATATCTCTTGACACTTTACTTAATAATTGCTTCAGATGACCCAAGGGTGAAGTCACTACCAGCATTGCTACAACAGCTATAATGGCACACTACTGTCACCTTAATGATTTTATGTACTGTTAAGTTTAATGAAAAATGTGCCACTTCAGTAAGGCCAAAGACACCAGAAAATAGGGTTTGGGAAATAACAGTATTACTGCGGAAATGTCATCTCCTTGGTGGTTGAAGAAATTCATTCAATAAAGTTATAAAAATTCTCATAAATGTTCGACAGCTTTATGTAAATGCAATAAACCAAAGGCATAGGGAGAAGAAGTGAAACTCATTTTGCATTTATGATGCGCAACAAAATTATAATGCAGATGAGGACAAAATGACCTATAAATGTTAAACATGCGGTTTAATATATAATATGGCAGCAGCAGCCCTGCTGAGTGGGCATGTGTGGTACTGCCGCGTTACGGGCAGCAAGGCATCGTCAGCGCTGGGGTGGGTGGTGAAACAGCAGTGCACAGCTCTCCTTCCTCCAAAGTAACTGTTGGACTTTGTGGGCTCAGTCTGAAAAAAATGAGAAAATGAGGCATATTTGTGAGTCCAGCTCTTGGAAGCTTAACACCAGTAAGAGTGGGTTTACCTCTATTGAAAGTTTTTCTTTCCTAAAGGGTTGAAGTTCACCCTTCACTGGAAGCCAGCACAAGGTCTTTTTGGACCATAGATGCCTTCAGGGTGAAAGCTGCAGACGTCTTGTATCTGGCCTAACTTGAGTTCGAGTTGCTGTGCAGCTGAAATCTCACCGTCAGGGCTCTTCTCATCCTGTTAAGAGTGGAAGGACAGAAAGCTGTGAGGTGTCCCACTGAGGACTCCTCAGCACAGCCGGACAGACGGATGGGTGCTGCCCCTCTCCTTGGCTGGCTGTCCCTCCCTGTCCCCGCACCGCCTCTGCCCGCAGACCTGGGCACACACGGGACCTGCCGTGTCCAGGCTATGTTCAGTTAAATCTGCAGATTGCTGCAAGCTCCAATATGCTTGTACGTTGCACAAGCACACTGGGGGGAAAAAGGTTTTTTTGAAATATGATGATGGTAAAGCAGATCACTGATGCTGTTCTTAACATATGTTAATGCCAGCATCTTCTCTCTTGATAACGAGTTGTCCTGTTCACCCTTGAGCACAGGTTTATTTTGACGCAGGCATGACGTGTCTGGGTCTCCTCTTTCAGTACAGAGCATGGCCGTTGCTGCTCAAGACAATGTTGCTGGAGGTCAGTTTACAGCAGGTTTTATTTCCACCTGTAGTAGACACTTATGTGCAGAGAAGCTTCTGGTGATGATCCTGCTCTCCTTCTGCTACCCATTTCCATGGCAAACTGGGACCTTGGGCTTGCTACCCTGCTGTGCTGGCAGGTGGAGCCGAGCCAGAGGCTGCTCTGGGTAACCCACCACAGGGGCATGGACCACGACTCGGGAGCTCGGGGGGCTGACAGCGCTGACCCTCCCCCAGCTCTCTGCCCTGCTCCTGGCATACAGACAGCTGGGCGTGAGCTGCCCACGAGCTGTTGAGGTATTACTGATTGCGAAGTGCCTCTCTCTAAGCCGTGGCAGTCGGGCAGCTGCCGGGCGAGCAGCTCGGGCGGCCGTGCTGGGGCTGGCACCAGCAGCCCTGCAGTTGTAGCTGCCCGTGGGTCACAGCCCTTGCAATTCTCCTTGGTGCATTAAAGCTGACCAGTCAGCACAGGGTGGGTTTGGGCTTTTCCATTTGTTTTGCTTCCTTGCCCTCCTACTACAATCCTTTTCTACCATTTCCACTATTGCAAATCATTTATGAGCAATAATTTCTGAGTGTAAATCAGAGCAAAATCAGGCCCTGGCAACACAGGAGAAAGGAAGCCACAGAAAGATAGCAGAAACTGATTTGAAGCTGTAACATCAGCAAGCCTGCCAAATTTCCAGGCAAAGAGCTGGAGACTGCGTTATACTGACTCATCACTATGTTTGCGACTCTGGGGAGGTTTGCAGCTGGTTGGGTAAGTACATTGAGCAGAGAACAAACTGTTGAGCAAAGAAGAAAAGAAATCCATGCCAAAGGCATACTGGCTTTGATACCTTATTCCTGTGCTGAAATTTAGACAAAGGGCTGTTACAGAGTTGTGTTTTCTTGTTGTCTAGAGCCTGTTTCAGACCATGTTCAATTAGATCTGCAGATTGCTGCAAGCTCCAATATGCTTAATAATGAGTTTCCTCATCCTGTTGACCTTTGAGCACAGGTTTATTGTGACATATGAGTGAGGTTTCTCCAAAATCCACCCGTGGCCTGACAGCTGGGAAGGCAGAGGTGTGAGACTGCACACCCATCAGCTAGGGTGACCTTAGCTCCCAAGCCTCTCTGACTGTGACATTGCTGCAAACACAGCTGTCAGCCCATTTGGAAACACCCATCCCATCAGGAGGCTGAGCCACGAGTTGGACCTCAGGTGCTTTGAGGTGTCCAGACAGCGCTGGGTGTTCAGGCAGAGCACCATCTTCACTAACCTCAGGGAGATCTTTGCAGGGGACTTTTTAGGCATGGAAGCATCCGTACAGTGAGTGGGAGCCCAGGGCTGGGTCAGGATGGCATTCCAGCAAACTTTAGTTTTCTACTATTTAATGTTCTTTTTAGTTTAGTGTTGTACTATTTAATGTGGGGCAAACAACTTCCTCTGTACTGCATAGATGGTAGGGTTACGGATTTGGGCATGCATCTGGTCTAAGTCCTCTGCCGTCGGTCTCAGTCAAGGGGCTGAATCAGATAGGATGGCTCACGTTGGTGTGGGCATGCACAACCCAATACA
Source organism: Pandion haliaetus (assembly GCA_013401275.1). NCBI lineage: Eukaryota > Metazoa > Chordata > Aves > Accipitriformes > Pandionidae > Pandion > Pandion haliaetus. The sequence continues at coordinate 85,450 of VYZV01010846.1, forward strand.
CATGTCCCTACCCCAGCCTGTTAGGTGGGTGCTTAGAGCTCTGGTCACGGATTCCAGTCTCACCTACCATGTAGACATACCCACCTTCATTTCCTTGGCTCACTCTCCTCTGACTAGGCACTCAATCTTCTGTGTTGCAAAGCTGATGCTGGAAGACACCGCATGCATTCTTGGTATCTCACCTCTTCTTCTTTTTTGTACCTATCTTATTTAAACCAGAAAATATGAAATAAGCTGTGGCTAGTAGTTTTCTCAGTCTGTGGAAGACTGTGTTACAAGGAAGCAGTGATATATGAATTGCTTTCCTTTCAGGGAGCTCTACTGGTAGAGATTTTTTTTCTTCAGTTTACTTCTTTTTTTTTCCTTCATTTTTTTTGTTCAATGCTTGGATTTTATCCAGCATCAATTGACCAGGAAACTGAATGTAAACATACCAGACTTTCAGATGATGAAATGATCATGTTTATTTATTGCATTTCCTTACAGTTTGATTCAGCTTCATCTCTGACCTAAAGCAGAAATCACAAGTGGAATCGCTTGAAGTGAATATGGGTTTCTAGGTCAAAAAGACCTTAGGGGCTGAAATTACATGTATGCATCTTATTTGTCCCAGCTGTCGAGGTCTTTGCTTGTTTTGTAATGACTATTTGTGTTCTGGTAATTCCCACTAGGCAAGAAGATCCTGAAGCATAAGAAGTCCTGAAGAATTTATAGTCTACTTGTGGCTGAGGTGCAGTAAGCTAATGACACAAGCAATAGGAAGGAAGGTGGGAGGAATGGTGGGGATAACAAAAAACAGGATTGCGTGGTTATAGAGATGATGTATGCGGGTAGACTGTGGTTCTGAATCACATGCAGAACGGACAGTGCTGAAATCCAAAGAGCTGACTCAGCGTTGCTCACCCTTGCACACCGAGGCTCTTGTGGACAGCAGGGTCGGACACTGAGGGCACGGACCTGGTCACACAGCTCAGGAGAGCTGCAGGAAGCTGACAATGGTTCCCTTGCTTATAACGATGCTTTGAGAGACCTGGGAAGAAGGGAACGCTTCCAAATCAAATGATAACTTTCCATGAGCCTTTTGAGAGAGCCACTACTGATGTGAGAGGGAAAGGAGGAAGGCTACCAAATGACCTTAGTTTTTGACTTACAAGACGACTTTTCTTGTTCCTGTGTTTACCAGCTAATGGTATAAAGTCAACGTTGCCTTTGATGTGTGCCAAGATATTATCAATGGTGTACATAGTAATTCATTCATTCAGGTGGGAGTAGCCAGCCAATAGTCTAGGAACCATTCTATCTATCCATGCTATAGTCTATAAAATGCCTGCTGCTGATTCATACTGCCGTTATTTGCCTTATAGCGTTTTGCCAACATTTGCCTATATAGCGCTTGCCTAAAGGTGGACTCATCTTGATGCGTGAAGCCATATGAAACCCTAATCAGGAAGTTTTATATCCTTACATGATCATCTCTGATGTCCATGACAATCTTTGTTATTGAAACTCTAGCAAGTAAGAGCCATAGCAAGTCATGGTCCATCAGGAGGAGCATAAAGGCACAGCATCAGTCCAGAAGAGTTTTGTTGGATTAGATTTGACATGAAATGATGCACAGAGACAAGGAAGAAGCAGAGGTAGGTCGTCTTTATACAAACCAGTAAGTTTTTGCTGTGCTTGTTTTTAGAAAGTGCACATCACATTTGCTTGTGAAGTCCCTGAAGCAACTTTTGCAAATTTTGGCAGAACTGCTCTAGCTGAAGACCCATGGGAAGGGGCTGGTACTGATGGTCCTGAGTGTTCTCTCTCTCTGGCGATGCAGCCTTTATCTATCTGGGGGGAACAGTGTTTGTGTAATAGCAGCTTCTTGCTAAATTCTAAAACCCGCGTATTGCCTTTTCCTCTCTCTGGGCAGAGGGAGGAGTGTGAGGAGAGGAGCAGACTATGGGCTGTTCAAGTTTAGCCTTGTCTGGAGTGTATTTCCCTTCTGCGCTTGAGGGTGGGGAGAAGCTGCCAGTCTTTTTTCTCGCAGAACATGGTATGGACCATGTTCAAAAGGTACTTGCATGCTTGACAGATGCTTTCCTTTTCTTGTTTGCTTTCATTATTAAAAATAAATAGCAGAGAAACACCAAGGGCCAGAGTGCCTGTTTACATTTCAAAATTCAAATATACAAATGTGATTTCTTCCCACTTTGAAGGGAGTAAAAAGAAATTATGAGAAATTCACTCATTTTGCATCTTTTCAAAATATTTTAGATGTGAATTCAGTTGTTATTTTCTCCCTCTAATTTTTGCGAAGCCTTAAAGTGAACCCATCAGAATACCCAGTGCAGCAGAATTAAAAATAAATAAATAAATAAATAAATCAGGGAAGGGAGTACCATGCCTTCCCGTCAATGCTGTGCCACCCCGGCAGGTTGAACTGCAGCTCCAGCTGCAGGCTGAGCCCCGTCCCGTTACCACTGAGCGTTGCTTCCTGGGCCCAGATTTGATTTCCATGCCTGAGTAAACCCACCCACACGCCAGACTAAGTCCCGCTGCGCCTGACATTTCTGCTCTGAGCAGGCTCCAGGATTCAGGAGCTGCCTGGGAAAATACACAAATACGATTCAGTCGCGCAGGTCTGCTTCCTCGCCATTTGTGTTAGCAGAAGGGAAAGCCAGAGGGGAATTCAAAGGCAGCCCCACTGTGCTGAAAACACGCTTGGAGACATCAAGAGTCACAGCCTTGTAGCCGGACACAGTCAGCCCAAAGCATTTTATTTTTAGGGAATCACACCAGAAACTAGAATGGCTCGTTAACAATAAAAATACACTAGAGGAGAAGTGCTAATCGCTGCTCAGATTTCCATGCTGCAAAGAGCATGACAGTCGTTTCTCAGGGGCTGCTCCCCTACCGGCTTTGGCCCCTGTCTGAAATGACACCATGTTTTTGCAGGCCAGGAATGGCTCTTAATTGACTGTGGCATCTTTTGGCCACATCCAGCACCTGCAAGATAAAGCCAAAGCTGAGGACCGAAGTGTCTGGAGAACGGCACAGAAATCTCCCTGGTGCTGCCTGCCTCTGGGAGGCAGGTATTTAGGACCTGATATGCTATGGTTGGGGGCTTAGAGACATGGTTGCTTTGGGGCATTATTAATTATAAAGGCTAAAATCTCTAACGTAACAGGCAGTCGGACCAAAGTGTTCTCATACGAGGGGAAGATAGGATACTGCAGGCCATTTCGAAGTCTCTCATCAGCCTCAGAAGGATTTCATTTTAGGATCGCCTGAAGTTAAAGCACCAGCTGAACGGAGGCGGGGGGGAAATGTAGGCTGTTTTCTTATTTAAAAATCCAGACTGTTGCACATATTGTGAGGCTAATTGCAAATGCTGCTTTGTTTTCTTGGTTCCTTTTTCATAAGGGGAAAAGAAATCTGATGCAGTTGCTCTCTCTTTCCTATCATACCATTAATATACCAGACAGGGAGATGAGCAATTAATTCCTATCCCTTGTTCCACAACTGCAGTCTGCGTCTCTGAGCAAGTCAGCTCACCCCTCCAGCCCTTTGTGTGTTTAGCCTGCGATTTGCAAGAGAACAGTTGGTGCGAGGCAAGTGTTTAGGTCCTTGAAATCCTTCCCTGGGGAAAAGGACTGCAAATACCCTGGGCAGGGACTGTGTACCCATGTGTTTGCAAGGCTGTGGCACAAAGGGGCTCCGGTTTTCACTGGGCCTTAAGGTGTTAGTGCAAGGCGACAAAGTCATCACAGTAATCCTCCTTTTCTGAGCTCAAATGGAAAGAATAACAGGGATTGACAATGAAAATGGCAAGAGCAGGGGGGTAAAAAAGGGAGAGGTATGCCGAAAGGAGGGAGAGGTTATGAAAGAATGACCCGGGATGAGAACAGCAAATAGAAAAAAAGGGCTTTACATGCAGGAAGGAGAGAAAATGAAGCAACAGCACAGTGTGAAAAATAAATATAAAAAAATAGAAAGATGGCTATTAACAGGTGGAATAGAGCAGATGAAGTAAAAGGACAATGGAATGGTTCATGAGGGAACGGGAAAAGAGAGCGAAGGGAACAGTGTGTACTGATAGCTGAGTGCTCAGGAAAATGCAAATGATGGTGTTTAAGAAATCTTCCTGTGTTGCTTGGAATTAGGATGCTTCTGGCTCTGCCGCAGGGCTGAGAGTGAAAGCCAATCTTCTTTGATCTGCTCCAGTGGTGCAGAATGACTCTAAGGGAATGTATCAATTAAGAAAATATTGAAATTGCTAGTACAGCATTTTACATATCTTAGGTTCCACCGAAAGCAGGGTGCATCGGAAAATAAATGAACCATGATACTGGCACTACGAAAATCCACTGAGATCTTTGTGGAAAAGGGTAGGAAAAGGTACAATTGTGCATGTTCTGTGGATCTTAATGATGACCGCTGTGTTATAAAATTGCTGTGCTTTGGTTGCCAGGGCTTGCCTCCCACAGTAGCAGTGTAAAACAGTGCTTCATGAATTTGGTAACCTTTTTACCCATGAAAATGTATGCCAAGCTCCTACCAGTTAATTTCCTGAAGGCATGAGCAAAAAGCCAGAACCCCTGGTGTGAAATGTTAAATATCAGACAAGATTGGTCATAGGAGGAAAACTGCAACGTTCACAGGCTGGTGATGACACAGACTTTAAAGACAACAGAGAGATGTAGGAAAAAAGCTTACCCTCTCACTTGTTGGCCCAAATTTTATGAGCACTTTCAGGTGTGTAAGCCCCCACAACACCTAGTGCAGCACCAGATCTTCTTAATTCTTGCACAAGGCATCTTGGCACCCTGGCTGTGAGTTAAAGACTTATATTCCTGATGTATGAATGGGAAAAACAAGAGCTGAAAAACACAGATGCCTAATGGTAGGCTCTTTCCCTCGTCTTCCTGCACCTACCAAAGTGCTTTCCACTCTGTGCTGTTATTAACTTAAATGGAGACACTTCAAAAGGACTTTAAACAAGATTTTCAAAAACAGAAACTTCACTTTCTTTGCTTAAGGCCACGTAAGTAATGACCAGAGATCATTCACCAGATTCATCAGGTCCATGGCTACTCTATTACCTGGCTTCACCGAACAAGAAATCATTTAATCTTCCTGAGTCTTTGTCCTCTCATAAGGCTGCTGATCCCAACTTCTGTCATTCATATGGGATGTAAGGAGCACCATGTGTAATGCAGAGCATTAGGTCAGTCAGGAGCAGAGAGGACCATTAATGTTACGAGTCTTGTGCTAAGACTGCAGCCTGTCATAGCTGTGCCGCTGCATCTAGCCACATAGGCACTCACTTGCATTTTCCTGGCACTGTATAGAGTGGGAAGGTCTTGCCAAATAGCTTGATTAATACTTCTTTCATCTTTGAGGGAGATAAGAAAAGGAGATGGGCATCCGGGTGTTCTTTCTTTTTTTACCATAGCTAAGTAACAATTGTAGATACATCTTTTATTATGTGATTTTTGCCTGATTCAAAAGCAAATAGAAAAAACATCAAGTGCTGCAAGATGCGGTAGCATATCCAGATTTATTCTGCTGTGGAAATAAAATAGGGAAATAACACTCTCAGGGCAGTGTTATATCAGCTTTCAAAATTCCCATGAGGAAATTATGTAAATCTCTATTCAGTCAAAGTCAACAGACTTGTAGGAGAGTCAAACAAGGGTAATTCCAGATGAATCAAACAAGTGTAGTATATGAGTACTGGGGCTGGAGAAACAGTCTGTCTGCCCTCCTGGTTGCATGCATTGTTCACTGGAGTTGTAGAGGCAGTTTAGAGCAAGGGGAGGAAGAGCTGCACAGATAACCAGTACAGCTGGGAAACAGTTCCAGAAAGCTGGGAAAGAACTTTGGTTAATTTTGCATTTGAGCTGTCATTTCTCTATTTTTAACTATATGTTTGTTAATTAAATGTCATTTTAATCCAAAAATGAAAACAACTTTTTTTCTTTTTTTTCCAAAAAATGTAAAAACAAAAGGAGTCGAGGAGCGTTTAATGGGGTAACTGTGTTACAGTTTTACTTTTCTAAACGAATAGGATTTGATAAAATCAAAATAATTAAGCGTATGTGTGTACCCAAAAGGGTGGGTTTTATACAGAGAAAAAGTTTCAGTCAAAACTTCTCTCCAGCCCAGCAGATGGTTTATTAATAGAAGTGGTGTTTGCATGCCTGGCTGGAAGTTATGAAGGGGACTCACAGCGCGCAGGACTGAGACTGCGGAGGGAGGTTTCTCAATAGCCCATTGAGAGCAGTGACCCAACATGGGCTGGAGAAAGATGCAAACAAGCGACAATAGAGCTGAGGATTAGGATCTTTTGGCCCATCAGTTTCCTGTAGGTGAATGCTCTGCTCAGAGTTAGCCGCCTGTTTACTCAGCATTGCAGAAGGCAGCCAGCTTTTCAGCATTGATTAGATAACCAGAAATGTGGCCAACACCTAACCGCATGCTAACGTCACGCTGCCGGGGTGCAGTGTGAGACTCCTCTCAAACAAGGGTCACTGCCATCAGTGCCGCCCCACATCCCTGTATGAAATGTTCCTCCATCCCAACCTGTAGCATTTCAGCTCCAGGCCATGGGTCCCTCTGTATGTGCATGGTTCCTTCTGCTCTTCATGTCATTGTCTCAGACCACTCCTCTCGCCCCAGCAGGGTTTCTAAGGAGCTCCCCTTTCTCAAGTAATTCCTCCTAGTGGCAAATGGTGGCCTACTGGTCACCTCATTGTCTTAACTGGTGAGAAGGTATGAGCAAGATCACCTTCTCCTTTGGAGATGGTCCCTAAAACCACTGCCTCCTTCTGCTTTCTGCTCATGAGAGATGGAATCCCCCTCCTAGACCCAAAGCCAAAACCATAGAGGAAGGGGCTGCTCTGGTCCTACCCATACTGCCTGCAACAAAGAACCAAGAGGCATCATTATATACTGAAAAAGCTTTCTAGCTTGTATTTGAACATTCACCCAAAGGGACTTTTATTCCTTTATTGTATTTATAGGTCCCCAGGCTTGGGAATATTGGCTTAAATGAGGCAAATGGTAACAGTTGAAGTTAAATCCCAACACCTGCTCTCATAAGCTGTAGCTGTCATCTCTGTTCAGCTGTTCTCCATCCTCCTTCACAACGGGTCTGTCCCTTGTAATCAACACACAAATTCTCACTGGCTTCTTCGGCCAGGTCCAACCTCCCTGGAAAAGCTCAGGGGTAGGAAACCTGCATCACTGACCGTAAGGGCATGGGCAAAGCTTTTAATGTTTGTGCACGGTCTTGGGCGTTATGGCACAATATTTGCTTTTTTATCTTCTCTTGTTTGACTGCAGGTGGAGGTGTGGCCAACATCTCTTGAAGGAGGGGCATGTGCTCTTGTAATATTTTATTTGAGCCTCTTGTATCCATAGGAGGGAATGACCTTTTAACAATGTCTCTCGTCTAGTTTCATTCTCATGGTCAATGAATCACACCACAAGCTTTGATCGACTAAGTGTGAAAATTACACCGTAAGGTCATCTGTCTCTTTGAAAAAGCAGCTGTTCCATTTTTTCTGTCTAATTGAGTTTGTCCTGCTGAGAAGGGCATGGAGTTCCTTTCATATTTCAAAGTGATGAGTTCTTTGCATAATTTCAGTGAATTTTGGGTAGGAGAGGGACTGCTTCTGCTTATTGCTGCTTCATTCTGAGAGGAAATGTGGCAGGCTGATTTCATTATCAATGAAATGTAACTCACACCAGGCTGCTTAATGGCATTCCTGCACCAACGTGATGTGTGTCGCTGAGGGTCCTCTATATTTCACCTATTGCTGTCAGGTTGTCGTTAGCTCGCACTGCTGCAGAGGCAGTGTTTGAATTCCCCTGGAGTAAAGAGCACTTGTACAAAAGATAATACTCCTGTTCCTGTTTGGCTGACTAAATGGCAAACTGATGCCTAGTTCTCACATTTCCTTGCGGTACTGTTCTGGGGAGAATGGAGGAGAAAGAAATGTAAACAGAATAAAAAACAAGCAACAGCAGCAACAAAAAAGCCACAGCACAAAACCAACCCCCAAAAACCCCAAAATCAAATAAAAAGCCAAACCCCCCAAAATCAAAGAGCTGCTAGAAGGCCTTCTCCTTCCTTATATGTTAAGCGCAGCCTTGAGCATCCAATTTATAGCAGGGAATAACCAAAGCTGAATCACAGAAACTTCTGACCACTCTGCCTATACTTTGGCAAGCACACAGATACAAGCGGTGCCAAAGCAAGGTTAAGACCGTGACTCAAGCCATTCTGAGATAGGGAAGCAAAACTGTTTTTCCTAGCATCATAAAAGCAAAACAAGGTCAAATCTAGGAAACTTTTGTTTAGCTCATTAAATTAAAGCAATGCAGACTATGTCAAAGCACTGGCTGCAGCTTCTTCACAGAAGTGAAGTTTTTTTCTGCTGACACCAATCAGCCTCAGTTCCCGTGATTCATCTGCAAGGTTTCAGCCAGGTGAAATGACCCTGGGTCCAGACTGCAAAGTGAACAGCCCCTTGAGCAGAAAAGTACAGGCTTATGTCTATGTGTGCAATACTATTGTACTTGCCCAGAAAAAACCCTGTTGTTATTCAGAGCAACCTTTTTCACAGTCAATAGTTGTTATTATTACGATTAACACTATGATTTAGTAGTGAGGGACATGACGGAGACCACCGTGGAGCCAGTCCTACCATAAGATGGGACAACGGGTCCTTATCAAGGGTCCCTCTCGCCCCATTCTGCCTCTAACAGTGCCCAGGTGTGGATGCCTAGGAAGAAACATAAGCAACTGGGTAAATGATCTTTTCCCTTTTCCCCGTGATACCAGTCCTGTCGTCATCCCCCCCCC
>VYZV01010846.1:94318-109398 GCA_013401275.1 Pandion haliaetus
CATTGCAAACCATTTGGACCACCACCATTTTTTAACAGCCACATTTGCTTTATTAGCAACTTTGTAGTAAAAATAATTTTGCTCCTGATCCCTCCTTTGCTGCTTATTCCAGCAAATCTCCCAGCTTCAGTGAGGTGGCAGTTCAGGGCTCAATCTACACAGAGACCTTTGGAGATGAAGAGTGCCAGGTCCTACTATGATTTTATACTGTTATGATAAACCTATACTGGTTTTTTATTGTCCTTAGCTTAGATATTTCACCTGTGCTTCAGGTATAATACGAGTATAAGATTGTTTCAGGGAAGTGAAATAGGCTACTAATTCCACCCTCATGCCTTTCGCCACAGTGCCACTATTGAGTTCACTAGAAATTTGCTAGAAGGACTGATTGTTGTTGGATATTTTTTGCTAAATTTTTGCTAAATGTTGCTCTCTTCCAAAGTCACTGCATTCTTGGGTAGCCAATAAGCTCTGATGCTCATTTATAGTGAAAACTAGCCTGAGCTTTAATCAAAGGTGCATTAACTCACATCCTGTTGTTTGGCTCTATGATTGCAAAACTAAAATGACCGAACACAATGTGGCAACATGCATGCTTTGGTAGTACCGCTGCCAACTCTCCTTGGCATAAAATGAGTTGACTCATCTTGAAAATAGGCCTCTCTTACATAAAACTGGGGCAGAATGCAAATGCCTGCCTTGCTGACCATCACCGGCATCGTTACTGGTGTTATTTGTGGAGCACCAGTGCACACTCTCGGATAGGACCTGCAAAAGATGTGTCCTGTTAAGCTGATGTATTACAGTAGAATGAAATCACTTGTATGATCAGATAAACCTGTAGACTAAGAGTGAACCTAATGCAGACTACGAGTGTTTTGGGAGGTCTGTCTGTGTAAACAATCTGGCTGAGCTGAGCTCATTCTTCCTGGCAGTAAAAATACTCCCTACCCATTTGGCTGGTTCCTTGGGGATGTGCACTCCATTATCCTAACCTTGAAAATAACAGGTGTGAGGAGACAGAAAGCATGTAAGGGAGAAGAAGGGCAGTTTGTATGGGGAGAAGGATTACTAATGAAAGGTGTCCTCCTGAAAAGGCTCACTCTGGACACTGGATACATTGCTTTTCATTTCTTTGTAATCTTAGCTAAGTTATACTATGTGAGAGAATTGATTTACATTTTCCCACCCGGTTTTATGCAAAGAGGATGGTAGCTATTCAGTTTTTGACTGATTTTCCTTCATTATTTCATGTCACAAAAGCCTACAAATGTAAGATGATAATGTAGAAGGTCTGTAATTGGACCTGTGCTAAGTGCTGGGTTGAGCTGGATACGGTCCACATTATCTCCCTGTGCATGGAAGTCCTGCAAAAACTATTCCAGAGGCGTACACCATCCCTTTCTTCCATAGCAAAGCTATACTTCTTAATACATGTAATTATTCTGATTAATAGAATCCTGAGTGAGAAGCAAGGGAGTTGGAAATGACTCTCCATCGTTATTCTCTAGACTTGCACCCAAATCACTACCTTAAACATTGGAAAAGAGGTGGAGATGTGGGCTTCATAGTGACCAAAGCCTCCTGGAACTGTCTGAAAATCCATTACTCTGCATAATAATAATGACAGTAGTAATAGTAGACAAATTCCTGCTTCTACTGGAGTTATTTAAAAGGAAAAAAAAAAAAAAGAAAGAAAAAAAAAAGAAGAAAGGACCAGGTAAGGATCCAAATATAATTTGGTTTAAATGAGAATTGACTTCCTTACCCTAGCCCCCTCTTACATTCAGAGCAGCCTTTTGCCACAACCTGGAACCAGGGTGACTTGGTAAATATTTGCTAGCCTTTCCTCCTTCCTCCTTTTCCCCTCCCTGCTCCGTCCTTCCAGTATGAGGAAGCCTTAATAGCACTGGCTTGATGCAAACTGTTCTTCACATAAAAGGTCTAAGACTGGGAAGTGGCAATGAGCTGGGCACTCATCCCTCTGGCCGGAGTAATTGTGTGCTGAAGGAGCTCAGATAACAAGTGACTGCCTTTAAAGGCCCCTAGTTTCCTAGATAGTTTCTGGTTAGTGCTCCTCATTCAGCTGGCAATACAGGGAGAGAATGCTGGATGAGTCCCATGGGAGCTGGAGCATTACTCACCCCTGCTCTTTCTGGGAAACCCTGGTGTTTGGGCCTTTTGAACTAATTTTTTGTGCCCTGCCATGCATTTTTGAAGACATACCTGTATTGCAGACCTTTTTGAACAGCGGTTGGGGCAGACTGAACTCAGTAGCTCAGGATGACCTTTTCAGTCTCCCCTTTCCACCATGCAAAAGTGACTGCAGCAGCAAACAAGGGAAGGGGTGGAGAGCAGAAAGGCACCACAACACTGGGCGATCCCCCTGGCTTATCTGTGCTTTTGTGGCAATTTATAGAAAGAGTTTTTGGCTTCCGACTCACAGCTAGTTAGACTAAGCATGTTGCTTTTTTAAAATTGAATGCTAGAGTGTGCTTTTACATTTGTGGCATCCCACTGCCTGGAGGTTTGGCAGGTGTAAGTCCTGCAGCGGTGACCCACAACAGGCAAGCATTGCTTGTTTAATAAAGAGTAAAGTCTTGAACAGGGATATTTATACTGCATGCCATCACACACACGGCTGGGCAGTGTGAGCACAGTTATATAAGCTCCTGGAGAATTTTGTCGAATTCAGGACAGAGCCCAAGCAGCTTTTCACCAGGGCTGCAGAATGGCCAACCTCAGCCACCTCGGTAAAGCCAGTGCCCCTCTGGCCCCACCAGAAACGCACACCGAGGCTTGGCACGGGCCTCCTGCAAGAGGCCTCCTGCCCTGTGGTTGGGTGATGCCTGAAAGGTGCAGGGTGCTCAGTCCCTGGCAAATGTATGGATAAAGTCATCCTCCTGGTGCAGAAGTGTAGAGAGAGTGCAAGTGCAGCTCACTGGGTGATTGATTCAGAGGTGTTGACACACCACAGCGGCAGGTTAAGATTGCTGGCTGTAGCTCTTTGCCCCATCTTCCTTCAGGGAGTCATGTCCCAAAAGCTGGAGTGATGGGAAGGCTCGTGAGTCAGCTCCTAAACCACCAGACCCCGCAGCCCAGCTTATTATGGGAAACTGCCACTGACCTGGGGTCACACTGTTAAGCCATACTGTAAACTGCAGCTGCTTAGGAGCTGATTCACATCCCTTTCTTCTGCTGAAACCTTCAGGGATACTTTTGGTGTCCTTGCTTCATCTGCCATCACTTGTGGATCAACCTGAAACCAGGAATGAAGTTCTCCTGCAGAAGCAGAAGAGGGTGCTCCAGTTCACCCACTTGAGCAAAGGTATTTCTTTTCCTTGGTCTAATTGTCCTTATGACTGTCAATCTGACTGCTGTGTTATGGATGGGCCTGATGGATAAGCTTCGAAGAAATTCTGTGTGCTTTAGAAAGAGTCTTTCTATTAAATAGAAACATAATGGGTGTTCAGTCCGTTCTTTGAAGTTAAAATCCAAGACTTGCTTTTGTTGGGCCTTTTTCTGGGCCTTGAGGGATGGGGCTTAGAGAAAAGAAATGGCCTGATGCTCTTCAAACACAATAAATTTCCAGTCATTGTGGTGTAGTGGGGAGAACCAAACCCAACATTTTTTCTTTATTCTTGATATTACAATGGTATTCAAAGACCTCGGTTGATGAGAGCCACCGCACAAGTACATAGTGGAAACTTGTCTCTCTGGCAAAGAACTTCAAGTTGACAGTCAGCGAGAGCATTAATATTTCATATTAATGAAATTCTGCAGAGAGAAGGAGCCAAAGCACACTGAGAAGGGAATTACCTTACCTCATATGAGCTACCTAGTTTGGTTAGCCAAAGAAATTGGCATTTTTTGATGGTGATTTATCTGAATTTTAGACCAATGTTGAAGCCCAGTGTTTGTGCCTCTCCACTGACAGGGGAGGAGAGCCTGCTTGACTGGCATAGACCAGGTGCCTAATTTTTAGGTAGATAAATTTAAGTGAGAGTGAATCCCCATCTTGCCTCTATTTTCACTGCAGTAGGGTTAAGATCTGTAACTGGAGCACTCTCAAAGGACATAATGTACTCTTGCTCTGTCATCTGTTAGCACTTGGTTCCTTTAGTAGCTTTTGCATAGTGTTCAGGTGCTTCCAAGAAAGCATTTTTTGACCTGTCCATCAAAAGCAACACCAGAAAATTTTAATCATATGTCTTGGTGTTAGTATGGCTTTTGACATGACCTTACATCACAGGCCAGTGAAATATTGTCCAGATGAAGCTATGGTAAGACGGGCACCAGTAGAAAGGTGAAGTCAGATGGTACACCAATGGTGTACTGGCTAACTGAGGACTACATTGTCTGAGATTTGGCAAGTGTCCATCCTAGTGATCTGGATGATGGAACAGAGTGTACATTTATTCAGTCTTCAGGGGATGAGAACCTGAAAGGACTGTAACCACACTGGCAAGACGAGTGTAATTTCAAGGGATCATGACAAATTGGAGGAATAGTCTTAAGATGCCAATATGGAGTTCAGTGAGAACACAGATTTAGGAATAATCTGTTGCAGGATAGGGAATGAGTATGTAGGCATCGATTCTGCTGACAAATATGTGAGGGGGTTGATAATGCATCACAAACTGAAATAAGTGCTATACTGATGACAAAAAAGCAATCATCAAGAGAGGACGCTTAAATGGGAGGGGTTTAATGTAAACCAGCTAATATAGTTGTTCCACTTCACTGGAGTACTGTGCTATATACCACCCTTGAAGAGAGATGGGGGGAGCCCAAAGGAAAGCAACAAAGATACCCTAGAAAATATAATGCATAAAAAAATTTGGAAGAACTGGGACTGCATAGTCCAGAGGAGGAAAATCTGAAGGAATTGTAGTCTGCAGTCTTCAAATATGTAAAAGATCATCATAAAGAGGGTGGTGGTTGATTTCCTACCCCATCCATATCCTGCCTTAGGTGAACAAGGAGCAAGAAGATGAGATTACAGTAGAGGAAATACAGCATAGATGTTTGGGCTGCAAGGGCAGCAGAGCAAGAGAGTACTTCAAGAGACTGAGGAGCTTTAATCACTTGCAATTTTTAATAATGAGGCCTTTTCAAGCCTATATTCTATGAATCTGTGATCTCACCCACTTTATGGTGAACAAGCGCACATGGCCAAGCACCTGGAATAATTGTCAGAAAACAGCAATTTTTCAGCAATGGCAGCAATTCTTGCCGGTTGCTCCAGTCTTTGCCAGAACTTATATCCCTATCCCCTCAACTCCCATGTTCTTCCCTAGTTGCCAGAAAGAGTGATTCACCCCAGCTTGCAGCCTGCATTTTAGCCTGAAGTGGTTAAACAGCTGCTCGTGCTGCCTGTGAGCACACACTGGCCTTGGAGACTTGTTGGCTCTCCATCGTGGGGCTCAACTTCTCCAGGATCATTTCATCATCTCTTCAAGCAAAATAAAAGCAGTTCTGGGGGTGGGGCCAAGGAGTGGTTGCTCTAATCTCTCTTTCCTCAACGTAAGCAGCATCTTTATGAGGACAGCGAAGTACTACCAGCTGGAGAATTAATTTAGAAAATTTCCTTTTATGGAAGAAGTCTTTTTCTAACACTACCAAAGAGAAGCTTTTAAAGAACAGCACTAATTTGAAAAGCTTACTGTTTCCTTTTAGGCTGCGGATTCAATCTAAATAAAGTGCATCTTCCCATTGCAGTGCAGACATTTTCAAGTGCACTGGCAGCAACAGGGAGGTTTTGGTTATCAGTGAATCTGTCTGTATTTTATTCGCCTAACAAAATCATTTTGTTGTTCAACATTAAACATCCCATATCAGGGAGGAATCTGATTCTCCTCACTGGGGACAGATCCAGCTGTGCCAGTGGATGGAAGAAAGGGAGAAACAGGGTGAGCTGTGTAACTGAAGGCCACAGCTACACCGGGCACCCGAGGCGGGGGCTGTGCAGGCTGCAGAAGCGATGCTAATGTGAGAAGGGGAGACTCCAACCACCTTCACTCCCTCCCCCTTCAGTACAGATGTAGCCGGTTGGTCCATGCGAGCCTCCAGACAGCCATCCTGCTGTGCACGTGCAGTAATGCAGCTCACTCTGTGCACTCCTGTGCTGATGTTGGAATCCTGTTTCAAAAGACAAGGCACTAGATTTTACTTCGGATTCTCATTTTGCCAGGCATGGGTGGTTTGCTTGTGATTTTTCTTAAGGTCTCTTAATGCCAAACCGTTTCAGCCTGCATTTTCCCTTTACTCTATGTCCTTGCTTGTATTTGCCATTTAGGTTGGCATTTCCACAAACTTTGCTGGTTTGAGACCTAGCGACAATTTTAGGAGGCGTTTAGCACCCAGAACTCCAGCTGAAGTCAGCTGTAACTGAGTGGAGCAGAAATTGGGGCTAATCCATAGAATAAGCTTACAGACTGTGTCGGGTCCAATCCCCACTGTGTCCTCAACATCCTGTGTCTCTCCAGCCCTAAGTGATGCTGTCACCTCCTTCCTAGCTCACAGAAGACCTGGGCTCAGACAGACAAAACATTTCCTTCTGATTGATCCAGAATGTTTTCTTGGGGGCTGGCAATGCAGTGGCAACAGCTATCTGCTAAGCCTTAGCCTGCTGGTGTAGATGTTTTCAACTAAAGCAACAACCTGTTTCAGAGGATCACTTGAGTGTTGGGGTTGGACTCACTTAATCAGTGCAGAGGATCAGTGCCCAATTTCCATTCTCCTAAGGAAGGTTTTTTGCTCTTTTCACATTATGTCAACAAACCATGAACCTGTCAAATTCCGCTGCTTCACTGTAATTACAGCGTGGGCATGAGAAATTATCCACAAAGGCAGAGATGTGGCTCCATAAATACATTTGTCAAACTGACCTCAAGCTGGCGGGCAGCATCAGTGCCAAAAAATATTTAGCAGGTGCAAGCATGCCAGCCACTTGTGGTATGCCGTATGTTTCTTTAGCAAGTAGATGGCTCTATGTGCTGTTTTAATATCTGTGGACCATTCTCATGTGCTTCTATTTATTTATCATGATATTCTGACTGATGCTATGCAGAGCTGTGTTTGACAGTCAGGCACCTCACAAACCTGTTTTCTCTTCCATTTTTCACCTGTGCCCCAACTGCAATGTTTGTGCTTTTCTTCTTTTTCCAAGTGATTGGAATCCACTCAAATGTCAGAGAATTGAACATTTGACTTAAAGAGGATTGAGTTCATGCTAAAAGGCAGGGTACCAACGAGTGAACAAACAGACCCTCCAGCCAGACCTGATAGAGACAGGTCAGGGAGAAGGAAAGGTAGTGAAGAGTCAGGATAAGAAATACATGAAGGATAAGTGATTGCAGCAATACATCTTCTAATGCGTAAAAAATCACTCTTGATTGTAAGGGGGAAGCTTGATTAAATGGCCAGTTTAAAAAAAAAAAAAGGAAAAAAGAAATTAAGACTATTTAACAAGAAACACAAAGGCATGCATGTGAGGCTTGCTTACGAATATTCTTTATATGTCAGCATCTTTATTTAAGCAAGTTGGTTGTGTTTCACTGTTTTTTTCAGCCTGGAGGGAGAAGGACAGAGGGGTATTAAAGCACAAGACAGCTGGGGTAAAAAGAGGGCTGTGGAGCCTGCAGAGCACTGGCTTTGAGTATACTCAAGCCTCTGAAGGCATCACACACATATAATGAGATAATGAGATGCATGTGAAAGGTTTTGGGTTGTTTTGGGTTTTTTTTTTAGTGTTAACACCAGTGACTTGCTTGTCTTCTTGCAAGCCTAAAGGATTTTTGGCACCCATATACCAGGTTTGCTGCTATGGTGAAGGAGAAAAAGGGCAGGAGACCCAGGAAGCTAATGGCAGAGGGCCAGTCACAGAGCCAAAGCAAAGGAAGAGGCATGAAAAGCCATAAAAGCAGAATGCAACTGTAGGCAACACCAAATACAACTCGTCTTGAATGTCCACAAGGCACTTCCCAGTAGTTTAATGCTTAGAGTGGTTGAGGCTGAAATTCACTGAGCACTTTAACCTGGTATAAGATGACATTCCTGCTGAAAGAAGCTGGTTTTATGCTTGTTGGCAGGTGCAGCTTCCTTCCTCACATGCAGCCAGCAAGAATGGAGAAGTGGGAACAGAAGAGGAATATATGGAAAACATGAAAGGTACTTTGTTCACAATCAAGATCCAATTCTGACCAACCTGGGAATGAGAAAACTGCTTCTCCTACATGTCTCTTACCCAATAAAAATGGAGCATAAGGTCTGGCTTGCCAAATATTGTTTACTTTTTCATTATAAAATTGTTTGAAAGAAGCTTTCCTCGCAGTTTCCCCTTGTGAAAAGAGCACAGGACTGATACTCAGTCTTGTGCCACTGAATCTAAAACCGGAGTCAATGGTCCTTACAGAAATAAAGCTGAAGCCAGGAATGAATGAACATGATTGCAACGCACTGGCGAACAATGGAAGAGCACAGTTCTTATTGTTGCTTAGACCAGATCGCAGAAGCCTGGCTTACGTCAGCTCTCTGCTCCTGCCTGCATCTCACTCACCTCCTCCCCCTCCTCCTGCAGCAACAAAACCATCTCTGAAGCTTGGAGGACAGCACACTGGGGGAAAGTCTATCAGAAAGCACACCTGAGCTGTCGTGGATGAATGTCAGACAGATACGGTCGGTCACAGTCAATGAAAATATGTGGAAGGTAATTTAATCAGTTCATGGAGAGAAATAAAGAACAAAGCTTTCTCTCCTACACAGGACGCGCAAAAAGCCTTTGGAGCTAGGTGTCCCCACTCCCCTCTGAAGCACATGGCCATGGGGGAAAGACTCACCTTCTCCCCCTTCCACCCTCGCTCCTGTCGGTCTGTATTTCCTCTGCTCGGCAGCCCGGCGCTGCCGGGGTTCGGAGGTGCACGTCAGTGCCTGCAGGAGAAACCAAATTCGGGCTTCCCGTTCCCTGCCCAAATCCCCTCGCCGGCAGGACGCTGGGCAAAACTTGACCACGAGTCCTTCTGGCCATCGATCGCTCAGAAGAAAATCAGAAACCCTTGTGGTTTCTTGGGCACAGGCGCTTGTTGGGAGGTTTTTGCGGGCTGCTGTGATACTCAGATACCTGTAACCCACCTAACCTACGTGCAAGTGCTTTTTGGACCCTGTCCTTGTTACCCACATGGCATTGGTAACATCTGTGGGCTTGTGCCCACCTAGCTTTGTCTTTTATGAATGCGTAAGATACAGAAGACATTTTTACAGAGTATAATTAATGTCATCCATGCCAGAAACTGCAGTGGCATAATTACTGTAATAAAAATCCCATACTTGTTTCTAATTTTAATATTACCTAATCTCTGACTTAAAAATTGAATATTGTAATGTTTGGAGCACATATCACATTTTTTTAAACATACTGGTGTTCACCACTGGCATTTATAAAGTTTCTCTACACACTCACTGTTTTTTCATCCCACTCTGAAGAGTGCCTGAATGCTGCATATTCCATTGTCCACAGTTCTGGAGAAAATGTGCTCCTCAATTTCTAAACCCCCTGTGATGCCTGCTTCAGAAAGTTGGTATGTGGAATCTGGTGACTATTTCACAGATGTGGAGCAGGACCTCTCCATCAGCCATTGGATCTGACCAGATGAAATTCATAACATCTGCTGTTCCCAGTCAGACACAGCTTTCTATTATTCCAGCTGTTGCTGAGCATGCATTAAGCAGTTCCAATTAGTTAAACCTCCTCCTAAAGTTACAGCAGCTTGTTTTTTGCTGCAACTGAAAAAATATTTTTCAAACCTTAAAGATTTATTTGTAGCTGTGGTGTTGATACACCCTCTAATGGGCTTTCAGTTTTAAGGCCAAAATACCAGAAGCCACCAACTGCCAATAAGAGTAACAGATTGCATAGCATCGCCCCTCTCCAGAATTCAAATAGTGCTAGAAATGAGTAGTGAATTCCCTCTTCTGCCCTTAGGAAGAATAAATAATGGAAGGATTAAGACTGGAATCAGGCTGCCATAAATTAAGACAGAGAAACTCAAATGTTTTGCCCTGGGATCTACTAGATAATGCTGCTTACTATTGGCTACTTTCAGCTGCTGCATCTTTTGCTTCAGCTACATTGAGTTCCTACCATCATTCATTGCTGCAACACACATGCAGGGCTCATTTTAGCTGTACTGTGGTACTTTAATTCAGAGGGCTGCAGATTGGTGTGGGTTTAAAGCAAAGATGACTGCTGGAACAGACCTTTCAGCGATGTCCCCCAGCTCTAATTCAGCATGACACTCCCGCCCAGCATCTCCTGGAGGTTTTGCTGGTTAGAACCTATGGCCAGCAGCACCGTAAAAACTGTGCCTCTGATTTACATGAACATGAAGACTTTTAATAAGGTCATTTTTTCTTGTTAGTGTCCCTGTCAAGAGAATGAGGCATCATATTTTAATGGCCAATATATTTTGTTAATTATGTCATTTCATTATTTTTCTTTGACCTTGTCAACAGTCAGTATTCTCATCGTGTATATACATTAAATGCATTAATGTTCCTCTTTCTAATGATCCAAGCTGTCAAGCAGGGGTTGAATAGTCAGGCAATGACTGTGTGGAATAATGAAAAGATCAAAGCAGTGCCATGAACTTCCCTAGCTTGTGGAGTATATGAGGCATTGCCTTTCCGATATTTCACTCCTGTGACAACAGCTGGAGGAGGGCACCAGCCTCCTCTGAGACCTGCACAAACGGCAGCAGAGAAAGCTCAAGCAGTTGTCACTGGCACGGTAGTAAACAAAAGCAGCCAGCAATAAATGCCATAGAGGCATAAGGTCAGAGGATATGGCGTCCCGTGCATTGTCAGGGAAATGGGAACACTCCCTGATGCAGGAGAGCGCCGAGCGCCATGCAGGCACCTCTTACAACCCAGCTGCACATCTAAAATAGTTTTCCTACAGTCACTTACCTTGTGCCCCTCTCCCCTTCTGTGTCCAGATCCTCCCCTCCTTTGTCAAGGCCTGAAGCAAAGAAAATCCCTGAAAAGTCTCAATAACTGCTGTCTTTTTTTTTTAATAATGGTACTTCTCTGAAAGTGCACTGATTTGTGCAATTTTTGCCTGAGAATATATTCTCCCGATGATTCTTCTTCTTCATCTTCCTCATTTTTTATTTTGTTTCTTAACCTGGGAAAATCAGGGCCCCTTTGATAAAGTGTGAGGTTGTATTGGCTTGTCAATAGTTTGTCATTTGATCCTTTGGTCAGTGTGACTCATTATCTGTGTGGGAGAGGTGGTATCTTCTGCCTCATGTGAGTTACTTAAGGGAAAAAAGGCAAACACATCTAGCATCTGTTATGGTTTTCCTTCCCAGAGTTTGGGATGCTAAATAGCTATTAGCATACATTTTCTCTGCATTTTTTTACTAAGTACAAACAGCAAATAAACACATAAACCTGACTGTTGGGCTCATTTACTGCAGTCTTACTGAGCTAATTAAAAACAGAACAATGCAACAATAACCTTAAGGTTACAATTAAGCCAGAATCTATAAATCAATGGGTTCAAATTATCCAGCCAGTAAATTCATCAAGCATGTAATGAAATCAAATCATGAAGTTAACACTAGAAGCAATGGGGTTGTGTTAGTTTGTCTTCAGAGGGTTTAAGATGAAGCCAGCTTCCTCTCAGTGCAAGCCCACCGGCAGCGACAGCCCATACGGTGGGTGCCCTGCGCCCGCTCACAGAGAAGAACCATTGACATGAAATGTCCTGAGCGAGGGACAGTGCCCAGTTTGTGACAATCCTGCATTGCTTTGCCCAGTCAGCAATTCTACTTTAACAGCCTCTGTTACACGTTTTTGTTCTGATTTCTCCCTTTCCATACAATAAAGCAAGCTTTCCTCAGCAGTGATTCAATCAATGTTTGTAGTAGGTTTTGAATAACGTTCCGTTTTAATCCAGAAACTACTGACTAGTTTGATGGCACCTTGGTGTTTATGGAATGCATGCCCACATGCGCACTTCACAAAGGTGTCTCTTCGTTAAACAAAGTGATGAGTCTGTATTCCTCCCGCTCGGAGACTCGGGACCTGTGAGCTCTCCCATGGCAGTCACTGGTTGCTGTCTGGAACTGGGAGACAGAGACTCTGCTAAGGTTAATTCCTCAGTGAATGGGCTACACCAGAGGACAAGGGCATGCATTTTTTCTGGCTAGGGAAGGGATGGGGTGCTCAGCTGTAGGTGTTGTTGACTGATGGTTACAAGCAATTGAGACAACTGTTTCTCTTCTGCTTCACCTTTGCTTTTATAGGGTTTGATTCTAGTCTCATTGAGCCCATTTTTAGAGATGCTTCTTATTTTCAGCGCTCTCCTCTGTGAGCAAGTCATGCCTGGTCACAGGTTCTTCTTAGGCGTCACTCATCCCTGTAGTCCACCTCCGTTCTCACCTCACCTGTAGCCAAAAGCACAGATTTCTCGGCCCACGGGGCACTGCAGAGACTGGACCAGGCTGAGTGACTCCCTGGTGTTGCTGGTGGCCTCTCCAGCTGACCCGGCTCTGCCCGCTATCCCGTGGCTGGGAGCAGCGGCATGGCAGCAGCCCCCAGAAAACAGAAAAAACAGCAGCAGGCAGGCGAGGGGCCGAGGCCATGCTGGGCAGTGGTGGGGAGGAAGGGGCTCTCTCGGCATGGCTGGGTAGCAGATCAAAAGGAAAGCGTGGAGGAGGTTCATATTGCTCATGTTTCTGCAGCCTTGTTGTGATCTGGAGAGAGCAGCTTCCAGGGGGCAGAAAATGTGAGCGGAGCTGGAACCTGTCCGTCCGAGCCCACATTGCACCCCGGGCTGACAGGTGGAGGTGTTTTCCAAGAATGTAGGGGAGAAGCTCTTCTGGGCCCATCAGAGTCCTCACAGCTCCTCTCCGCACAAGGTAAACAGCCTTTTGCCCAATGTGCTGCACCACCTGTCCTGTTCTTCAGTACAGTCTGACTCACATCTTATATCCAGTGACTATCCCTTTAGTTCCCTCTATTTTTAGTTTGGTTTATTTTGGTTTGAACCATGATGCAGAAGGATATTTGTCTTGGGAGTGTCCTCTTTCCGCCCCATCATCACCACTCGCCCAACAGCTGTTTTCTAATCTCTCTGTTTTGTTTTTAATCTCATTTTGGGGGTATAGTGATACTATTTACCACCCTCTCGACAAGGCAGCTATTGCCAATGCAGAGGTATGTGTTGTTTGCATTCATCATGAGGAGGAGACATGCAGAGCCAAATGCAGGCTTGGGAGAGGCAAAAATAGTTCCAGCCCAACATATGATTCAGGTTATTGCCAGGGAAAATGACACTTTGCTGATGACAAAGGCACGTGAAAAATACTCTAGAAGTATAACTAAAGTATATCCCATGTTCATGGTGGTAAACATCTGGGGGACTGTATGCAAAAGTTATTTCTTCAACAAGGGAAAATGCCCAGTCCTGCACCTCGGGAGGAACAACCCCATGCACCAATATATGCTGGGGGCCCATCAGCTGGAAAGCAGCTTTGCCAAAAAGAACTTTGGGGTCCTGGTGGACAACATGAACCATCAACATGCCCTTGCAACAAAAAAGGCCAATGGTACCCTGGGCTGCATTAGGAAAAGCACTGCCAGCAGGTCGAGGGTGATGATCCTTCTCTGCTTAGCACTGGTGAGGCCATAACTGGAGTACTGGGCCCAGTTCTGGGCGCCCCACTATAAGGGAGACATGGACATACTGGACTGAGTCCTGAGCAGTGCCACTAAGATGGTGAATAGACTGAAACATCTCTACTGTGAAGAGAGGCTGTGAGAGCTGGGACTGTTCAGCCTAGAGAAGAAAAGGCTCAGGGGGATCTCATCAATACCTGATGGGAGAGAATGAAGATGAGGGAGCCAAACTCTTCTTAGCCGTGCCCAGTGATAGGGCAAGAGGCAATGCGCACAAATTACATGTGAAATTCCATCTGAACAGAAGAAAACCCTTTTTTACTGTGAGGGTGGTCAAACACTGGCACAGGTTGCCCATAGAGGTTGTGGAGTCTCCATCCCTGGAGAAATTCAAAACCCAACTGGACACATCCCTGAGCAACCTGCTGTAGCTGTTCCTGCCTGAGCAGGGGGGATTGGACCAGATGATTGCCAGAGGCCCCTTCCAACCTCAACCATTCTGTAATTCTGTGATTCTACCTGGTTACCACAAGCACCGTCTGGCACAGGCACTAGACACTTCACTTTTGTAACAAATGAATTCTTTCCTTATATTCTTGTAATCACACCCTTTTTTTATGGTTTCTCTAATTTTGCAATCTGCTCATCTGGGAGCAAGATGCATTAAAAAATATCTCCATTGATAAGGGGAAAATGTATACATCTCTGCGTGTCTTGTGTCTCTCACAAGATAACCAAAAATGCCAGGCTCTGAGAGCACGCTTAGAAAATGTGAGAGCAGAAAGCACTTATTGCAAAAATCCTACAGACCAAATACACCTCACTGACAGCCAACACCTCTATTTTGCAGAGCTTATTCAGGCAAGAACCATGTCCAAGTCAGTGGCATGCTGCTGGAACAAAGAGCAGGTCCTTACAGTTATTTTTCAGCATAGTTTGACATCAAACCTTGCCCGTGAAGCCAATCTGGGCTGCCATGTCACTAGATATTTTGAACCAAAGAAGTGGCTTTCACATAATCAAATCCCATTGACATCAATGACTAGATAAAAAAAAAAAAAAAGACCGTTTCAGGGGTTTCGACCTCTTTTTCAGCCTGGAAGAAAATAGGCGCTGGTGTTTGCTCCACCTTCGGTGCCTGTTAGAGAATGGGCAGTGGTAGGATCTACTGAAAACGTCGTTTCTCCTTACCGAACTGGAACACACCAAGCAGCAGCAGCGATTGCTGTGTTTAGCTTTGCACTTGTGGGTGCTGTGCTTCCCTCCACCCTCTACACAGCTTGGCTATTTGATTTGAAGAAGAAGTTGCCCTTAAATAAGTGGGAAAACCAAGTTTTTAACAACAGGTACAGGTCAGTTTTAGAAAGAAGGGAAGGGAAGGGAAGGGAAGGGAATGG